>JASCZW010005909.1:0-125416 GCA_034211315.2 Aedes japonicus | reverse complement strand
ATACTTATTTGTGCGAGAGAGAGTGAATGGTTGAGTCAGAGTCGTTTTCAACTTGTTTATTGTTGCAAACCCGAACGCCAGAACGGGTTATCCATTAGTTAGTCCAAAGTGCTGCCTGTTCAGTGTTGCAAAACTCAAGACATTCGACATATGAGTAAACAGAAAGATCGAATTATTTCATACTACCTCCATCCAGGTAGGAAAATTCAAAAGTAAACATAATGGAACGGAGGAAAAGCCCGGTTGGTTCAGAACCATTCGTTTTTCCTTCTTTTCCCGTATCTCATTTCACTGACAACAGCTTATCGATATGACTCGTTTGATAAGGAAGTTTCTAATTATGCGTTTGCATTTTTCTCTTTCTATCCAGTTGCAGCGATGAAGGTCTAAGGCACCTTCGCCAGTTCCGCACAGAGCCAAAGCACTAGATAGAGCGCAGTGATCAGTGCTCGACGCTACTCGCAGCGCTAAACTGCACATCTGAGTCGGACGACGGTGGGGAAAACACACACACAGCATATCCAGAATGGTGTTATCATACTGCAGGTAAGTGATGGTTGAAAATTAGTTCGTTCTTAAGCGAAATCGACAATATCAATCGTTCCAAATGGATTCGCTTCAGATATTTTGATAACATCTAAATCGCGTCCGAGTGCACGCCACTCTCGCGTATCATCACAAACAAACTCGAGCCAACTTTGGAGGTCAATAATCCGGCACAACATCTAACATACATTGTTGAAATGAGTCAAAGGTCAACCGGTGCCAGTGGCAGTAATAGGCAGCCAGTGCTCGCCACTGCTGCTGCTACTGTTGCTGCTGCGTCTACAATTTCAACAGTATCAACGACGTCGGTTCTCAAAACTATTGAAACGGAAACTGCAACCGGAAAGGATCGATTGAAACCTTCATCAACAGTTCGAGCATTGAACTTTGATGATCCTGAGCTGGAAAAGAAGAAAAGCCCTTCAGGAATTGCTGAAAAAAAGGGTGAGGACGATAAATATTTGGCCATTGGTATAACCAAGGAAGACAATATCAAACCGAAAAACATTCCAAATGTTTCGAATAAACCGTCCGTGATTAAGAAGGAAGAAGTCAAGTCGATCACATCAGCAGCTACGACTACTGTTTCATCGGTATCTTCGAAGCCGATATCTAGTCCGGCGGTCATTTCGGCTTCTAAACCACCGCACAGCAGTAGCCCCAAACAGGCGCTGGAAGCAGAGGTCAAACCGCTTGGAAGTCCATCAAGAGGAAGCTTGAAGAAGATGCATCAACAGTCAAAAGTCGAAGAAGCACCCAAACCAACGCTGCTCAAGTCATCATCTGTTCCGGCGACTGCATCCAGGCAATTCGAGACCCTCCCCAGTTCCCCCGCTTCAAACGCAACAGAGTACTCACCTGCCAGCCCCAGTTATAACCACAGCAGCAGCATCACCAACTGCTACCGCTGCTCCTGTTGTTTTACGGCCATCATCCGGAACTAACTTGCAAAAGTCTGCTTCGTATCGGAAATCATCCTATAAACCACAACACTCTCATTCGCTCCGGTACTCCGGTAGCGGCAGTGATATCTCCAATCTAGTTCGTGTTCGTAACTCAACGTTGGGTAACTCGGCCCCAACATTGTCGATTACTTCAAGGAAGGTGGATTCAGTCAACGCCGATCGACGTCTTCGTCGGCCGCTCGCAGTGGAGCAGTAGCCCGTCATCGTCTAAGCTTTGTAGCCAACATTTCGCCACGATCTCATTCGCCCATTCCTGCTAGTCCCATCGATAGTCCTCGGATCAACTCACCGAGTATCATACATTTTCCGTTCGTTCCAATCAAGCGGATTACCAACAAAAATAGTGATAGTCGTCGATGGTCCGTTGCATCGTTGCCTAGCTCGGGCTACGTAACTACTCCGGGAAGCTCCAACATCTCATCGCAATGTTCCAGTCAGGAAAAGCTGCATCAATTTCCTCCAGTACCAACGAATGACGATCTACACATGCTGTCGCTACACTTTTCCAGCAATGATAGCAATCCCGGAATTGACGGGCGCAATCTGCATCACCATCATGGCTTCCATCATCTTCACCATCATCATCTACCGCATCAACACAGCGGTAGTGGCTTCAATCCACCAGTATCCCTCTTGCTCCACAATATCAACACTCGACCCAGCAACCGCTTGGCCTCCAAACGCACGCGACCCATTGCAATAGTCCTCATTCGGTAAAATCCTCCGGCAGCTGTAAAGATGAACTCAACAACTTCTGCGGATGTCGTTCTCCGATCCACCGACCACGATCCCGCAGTTTAAGCAGCCCTTCCCATTCCCCGATCACCGACAATGAGATATCCCTCATGAATACCTTCTACAAAGAACGATTTCCCAAAGCCACGCAACAGATGGAAGAACGTCTGTCACATTTTATCAACGAAAACAAAAACATAATCAACGACAGCGCCCGAATTTCCCAACCGATCGTTCGTTTCGTTCACCATCAAGTTCTGGAAATGGCCCGCGACTGCCTCCACAAGTCGCACGCAAAGCTTATAACTTCCCGCTACTTTTACGAAATGAACGAAAACCTCGAACGCCTACTGCTGGAAACAAAAGAGAAATCCCCGGAAGCCGCTCCGGAAATCACCGGTGTCATCAAGAAATTACTCCTGATCATCTCTCGTCCGGCGCGTCTGTTGGAATGCCTGGAATTCGATCCGGAAGAATTCTATCGTCTACTGGAAGTAGCCGAAGGCCAGGCAAAAGTTACGCAAGGTATCAAAGCGGACATTCCTCAGTACATAATTCAGAAACTGGGCCTCAATCGGGATCCGATCGCCGAACTGCAAGAGGAACTAATCGAACAGGCATCTCTGAACTCGTCCATCAGTACGAACTGTGATTCATCGGATAACAACAATTCATTTTCGCCGAACCAATCGTTCGGGCTCATGGAAGGGCTGAACCGAAGTGGATCAATTGCTTGCTCCACTCCGAAAGGTTCAGGCTCGTTGAACAACAGCATCAATACGTTAAATAACAACCAGTCGAGTAATATCAACAGTAATAGTACAATTGGAACTACCGGAGCGTCGAACAAAAGTTTCAAAGCTCGAACGATCAGTACCGTACCGAGCGAAAAGGACTACGATATGCTGAAGTTGATCTCGAACGGTGCGTACGGAGCAGTTTACTTGGTGAAGCACAAACAAACGAGGCAACGATTTGCTATGAAGAAGATTAACAAAAACAGTCTAATGCTGAGAAATCAGGTGGAGCAGGTGTTTGCCGAGCGGGACATTCTCAGCTTTGCCGACAACCCGTTCGTAGTAAGTATGTACTGTTCATTCGAAACCAAGAAGCATCTATGCTTGGTGATGGAATACGTGGAAGGTGGAGATTGTGCAACGCTGTTGAAAACCATCGGTCCATTGCCATCCGACATGGCGCGGTTCTACTTTGCGGAGACCGTGCTGGCGGTGGAATATCTACATAGCTATGGAATTGTGCATCGGGATTTGAAACCGGACAATTTGCTAATCACGGCTTTGGGACATATCAAGCTGACGGATTTCGGTCTATCCAAGATGGGATTGATGTCGCTGGCTACGAATTTGTACGAGGGATATTTGGACAGTGAAACAAGACAGTTTTCGGATAAACAGGTTTTTGGAACTCCAGAGTACATCGCTCCGGAAGTGATCTTAAGACAGGGTTACGGAAAACCAGTGGACTGGTGGTCCATGGGAATCATTCTGTATGAATTTTTGATTGGCTGTGTACCGTTCTTCGGGGAAACGCCGGAGGAGCTGTTTGCTCACACGGTGAATGACGACATCGAGTGGCCAAGCAACGACGATTGGCCAATCCAGGATGAAGCGAAAGATCTAATAACAGTGTTGCTCCAGCAAAATCCACGGGATCGGCTGGGAACAGGTGGGGCCCATGAGGTGAAGGAACATTATTACTTCATTGGATTGGATTGGAACAATCTGCTCCGGCAAAAGGCGGAATTCGTTCCTCAGTTAGACAACGAAGAAGATACAAGTTATTTCGATACCCGTGTCGATCGGTACAATCACGAAATCTGCGGAGACGATACGGACGATATGGAAGATTCGCCGCTTTTTGGGTCGTTCAGTTCATATTCTCCCCAGTACAGAAAACAGCAAGCAGCTACAACCAATCCAGTTTCGGCGATTTCGCTACCACAAGAGCAGCTGGCTTCTCCCCTTCCTGGCTCCAATCTTCCATCGTCCCTTGCTAAGGAAAAACATCAGCTTCCATCTCTGTTCGAAGACAGTTTCGATGTAAATCAACCAAAGCTAAACGACATCAGCAAGCTCATCATTACACCAGAACTACGAAAGTTTAACATCAACCCATCCAAATACAAGATGCCATCGACGCCGGATTTGGAATACCTTCCGGAGCTAGCCACACCTGATCGTGAAGATTTCATCAGCCATCTGAACCTGCGGCCGCACATTCAACAGCCAATTCCAACAACCCCGGAAACTCCGGACACCAACAAACGCTTCAGTGATTTCTACCCACTTTCCTCACTAAAGCAACTTTCCACTCCCGAATCATCGCAAACGGATAGCGACGACGTATCTCCGCAAATCCAACGAAAGCGCAAGATCGTCCACAACCGAGGAATCTTGCCAAAGTTTTCAATTTCGATCGAAGACGATCAAAGTGGTCACGAAACGTCCTCTTCAACGCCGTCTCAGGTGATTAACTCCTCACCTTCCAGTTCGCTGAACAACCTGAACCAAGCGCGCCATATTGTGAAAAGTGCTTCGGCATTGGGACTCTCGCTGATGACGTCCTCGGATGATTCATCAACCGCTATAGCGACCATTGGAGGAGGTGGCGGAGGCCTGCACAATGTTCCGACGACCTCTTCGAATCTTTCGTCTTCATCTGGTTGCAGTACCGGTATAACCTCTACGATGCATTCCGCCGGTAACTGCTCGAGCACAGCCAGCTCACGTGATACTTCTCCCTGTCGGGAACTCAGTCCTCTAGTCACTAATCTTAAGCCGCCATTGATCATCCGAAGGGGACCGCGAGGTTTCGGTTTCACCGTGCATACGATTCGGGTTTACTATGGAGATACAGATTTCTATACGATGCACCACCTGGTAATGGCCGTGGACGAAGGAAGTCCAGCGTTCGAAGCAGGCCTAAGACCTGCCGATTTGATCACGCATGTCAACGGGGAAGCGGTGCAAGGTCTCTACCATACACAGGTGCTACAATTGTTACTCAGCGGGGCGGAACTGGTCAGTCTTCGAGCAACTCCTTTGGAACATACGAGTATTCAAAGCGGTGGTCGAAAGCGCGAACCGTGGCAGAGTAAGTTTGCTAAAAAGAGTACCCATAGTCGGCGGAAGCAGAAAAAGGATAACGAAAAGAAACGTAAGACGTCACTGTTCAGAAGAATCAGTAGTAAACGTGCCAGTGCCGAAATGCAGCAAATGGTGGCTGGCATACAGTCACCAACATCGGTTCCGCCCAGTAGAAGCTTCCAGTCGTTTAACAGATTCCAAGGCAGTCAACCCAATCTTGTAGCTGCCGGGAATCCGATACCTTCTGCCATCCAACCGGTGCCTTCGACATCGTTAACCGCATCACCCGTCAATCGGTTAAGCCTTTCGCCACTGAATACGATAAATGCGTACCAGCCGTCTCCGGCTTCATCGCCTAGCACTTCAGCTCCTAGCACGCCAACCGGAACAATAACCTATAACGATGGAGCTCCTCTCTATCAACGGCCATCTACATTGCATGTTTTGAAACACAAGCTTCATTCGTCACCTTGCCCTACCACCAAGGGTCTTCACACGACACCAGCTACAGGGCGGCCAAACCGAAGGAAATCAGCTGATCATATGCCACTGTCTCCGCTTGCTAGAACACCTAGTCCATCGCCGTTGCCGGCATCGCCAACACGTTCCTCTAGCCCTCTAGCATTTCCAGTTGTCCACCCGCTAGGATCGTCGAACACTACCCAATCCTACAGTCCCGGTGGTCTACCGAATGCGTCTACCGTTGCACCACAACCCGTGCCCGGTATTGTCACCATCAGTGGTTCTCCCACGCCGCAAACGAAAAAGGCTTCCCTCGGGCAAAAACAGCCGAACCCAGTTCTCCGCTACTGCGACGGGCCTTGTCACCCGATCGACTTCATCCACGAAGCGCTGAAAGCAAATGCGTCCTATCACCCCTGTGCTGCAATACTCCTCTGAAAACGCCACGTCAAGTTACGGGAATTTGGCGATCGAATCAAAACTCCACCATCACCACGGCCACTCCGCCGTCGAATGCTGGTCCGATGACTACGGCTCCCGTTACAGCGTCCAGTGTTGTTCAACCACAGCCACAGGCCGTTACATCCGCAGCGGCTACCGGTTCATCGGTCACTACCACCAACACGGTTGCATCCAAGACCGGCGTAACTCCGATGCCCCCGCCAGCAACGATGACAAACTTACCGGGTGCTTCCGGTGGTATCAGTCCATCGAAATCGATCAGCTCCTCTCAACAGCAGCAACAGTCACACACTAAACAATTAGCCAACATGGTAGACAAGATGAGCTTAAAGGAAGATGCTCCCTAAAACAATTATGCCTGCATTGTATTAGGAATTTACCAGCAAAAATAAGAAGAAGCAGAAAACACGCTCCGTTAGCAATGGTTATGATTATCACAATTGTTAGTTCTATTTTTCGTTAACTGAGTATTTGCGATGGTCGCAAGAAAAATTTGTTTTATTTATTGTACGAAACCCTAGAATAAGAGGGCAGCACAGGTCAATCAGTTCAAGCACATCGAGCTGGTATACGAGAATCAAATAATCGCGAAATTGCAGGCAAATTGGAAAGTCTAGCTAGCGAATCACAGTGTAGAGTAAATGGTCCCACCCGCCCAACAGCACATTAGAGAGAACACTACTGAAAAGAAGTGAATAATACACACTGATTATGTCGTAATGCAGAGTAGAAATCACGATATGGAGGTGGTGAAAAAATCAACAATTGTATAATACAGACGCACTGAATTTTAAATCTTAGGGTCGTACTGGAATTTTCCCCTTTTTTCAAATCTTATTTAAATTATGATTTAGAAAGTTTATGCAAAAAATGTTAGGTAACAAATACATGTATGAAATAATACCATAATGGAAGGATTTAAATTTGTGTGATATTTTGAATTAGATTATGTAGGAAGTAATGCAAGAAAAAAAAACAGATACACTACAGTTTACACAAAGACATAGCGAATAGGAATAAAGAATTAACACTTTATCGCAAAGTCGAATATAGCTTACAATAGTCTTTAACACGAACAGAAACCAACCGCCACTGTGCGCTTACATATTGGAAGTTTGCTGAGCAAAAGTAAAACGAAAAAAAACATCAGCACGTCTAAACTAATCAAAAGGGCGAAAATTGAATGGAGTTGAAGCATTGTACTGGATTATGTGAGGAACGAACTAGTTCAGGTTAAAAATTGAATGACTTTTTGAACAAACTTTCAATAACGATACACAGATTTTCTTGTAAATTTGCCATACATTCGATGCAAATTTAACATATTGAAAATCTTGGCTTAAGGTTTGCAACTGTTGGACGTTTTGCCTGAAATGGGACTGTTCGAGTTACGTGAATTATAAATCTATATATATATACAGTAACTGTTCGCTAACTGGGCTAAGTGCACAGCCCAGTTAGCGGATGCTGCTCGATAACTGGGCTGACATTTCAGATGTAAATAATTTTCGAGGGGGCTTTCGATCTGATTTCGGTTGGCATATTTCATTGCGCAATACATAAATTATATAATGTTTTTATGCTTTATACGTTAATGCGTTGTAGCATATTGTGAACTCAATTGTTCAAAATATTTTGTATGGGATTACAACTCCATTTCGTACAATTTAACAATTTTTCACTCCTCCACGAACCTTATATGCCTTTCACATGCCCCTTCCGAATTTTGACAACAAGATGTCAAACGCTGATTCTTGAAGTTTATTTGCTTTTTAACTGGGCTATAGCCCAGTTAGCGAGCGCCCAGTTAAAAAGCAGCCCAGTTAAACAGCACCCAGTTAGCGAACAGTTGCTGTATATATTAAACGATTTGAGTTGTCTTTTCTGTGTTGTGTTTGGTTGCGCCCATTTATAAAAAAAAAGTTGAACAAATTTATGGGGAAAATGAAAACTTCGAAAATGACAGATTTTCAATACATTATGTATGGTATTTTTTCGTTTTGATCGAGTTATCCTTGACATGGATCGGAGTTGACTATGATGACATTGCTCAATTTTACAGGTGTCATTATTCTGCTTTTGGTTAATGTTTGTGGTGCAGCTTCGTTTGTGTCGTTTAGGACTGTGGGTGATCTACTATGTGTGACATATCGAGAGGCCTGTCAGCGGTTGCAGAACGACACTCATTGGCATACAACACATGCCAATTCCATTTTTACTGCACCTGCAATCAAATTCATACTCAGTTTGCGATCATCATCTCGACATGCTTTCCATCAAATGTAGTCGAATTGTGGAACAAACACAAGGATGAAATGGATGATATTTTACATCGAGCTCGCACAACCACTGTGAAGTACGAGCTGGAAATTAACAATAAGATGCGCAACGAGGCGCTGATTTTGTTCGAATACATGTGTTTACTCATGTGCGGCAGTGACTCCCCCGTTTACGACACTTTCACGAAACCGATTGACGACTGAAATGGAGCCATGTTCTTCATCAATGCACCTGGCGGAACTTGCAAAAAGTACCTCATTTCATTACTATTGGCTTGGGTTCGCTCATGATCAGATATTGCGGTGGCGGTTGCCTCTTCAGGGATTGCAGCCACATTTTTAGAAGGCGGTTGAACGGCTCAATCTGTGTTGAAGCTGCCGTTGAATCTCCAACTGACAGACGAATCGACATGCAACATTTCGAAGAATTCGGCAAGGACGAAAGTGTTGCAGTGTTGGCAGATCATCGTCTGGGACGAATGCAAAATGGCACACAAAAGAGCATTGAAGGCACTCGATCGAACTATGCAAGATCTGCGCAGTAACTCGAGACCTTTTGGAGGCCCAATGATTTTGTTGCCAGGTGATTTTCGACAAACACTACCTGTCATTCCACAAGCCTTAAGCATTCGTATTTGTGGCGATATGTAAGAAGCAGCAGTTGACGACAAATATGTGAGTTACCTTGCAAATTGTTGACGATTGGCAACGGATTGATTTCGTTCCCGCCGAATGTCTGCCATTTCACAAAGACGAAGAGGAACTCATTACGAGTGTTTTCTAAACACCATCCAGCATTATGAGAACCACGCTTGGTAAAATGTACGTGCGAAAAATAAGGATGCCGGGGATTCGAAATTCGTAATTCAAAATGTAATTCCTGGACAATTACGTTCATTCAACTTAACTGATTGTGTTACTAATCCGGCCGAAGTAACCAATTATCCAACAAAATTCCTGAATTCATTGGATTTACCAGGATTACCACCATATAATTTACGACTGAAGATTGGATCTGTTATCATCGTGCTCCAGAACCTCAATCTACCGAAATTGTGTAATGAAACAAGATTGGTCGTTAAGCTACTCAAGAATAATGTCATTCAAGCAATGATACTTAAAGGCGAATTTCAGGGCGAGGAAGTGTCCAAGAATTCCACTTATTTCAAACGATTTACCTTTGAGTTCAACGAACACAATTTGCGGTTGTTCTTTAATTTGCCATGACAATCAATAAATCGCAAATTGAATCTTTGGAAGTGTGCAGGATTAATCTCGAATGCCAATACTTCAGGCATTGTTGTTCATTAATCTTTGTTTATTTACGCGCCGGATAGTGGAAAAAAGAATTAAATCTACCACATAGCACTAAATTGAACTGGCGCCAAATTCTGTCAACCTCTACAATCATGTAAGTAAAGCATATAAATTCAAACAAATTCGAAAAGTGTTTCATTCAATCAATATCTAAAATTCAAGTTTCGTAATCAGTTCTCGATCACGAACGAACCATGAAAAAATTGCGGTGACAACAAGCCAAGTTAATTAAAAATAAAATTAAATCATAATTGTTCGGAATTATTTGAATTCTAAAATCGGTTAGAGCGGAACAAAGTTCGCCGGTTCAGCTAGTATATAATATAAACTGATTATGGAATTTTGAGAGCATTTTTTCGATTAGGCTTTCCAAGGAAGTTCAGGGAACTTTCCAGAACCTCGAAAAAACTCCCGGATGCTCAGGGGAATCAGTCATTCAGGCAATTTCTCAGTAGTCCTGCGATCTTCCCAGAATTTCAGAAAATTTCCTCCAAGATCGGGAAACTTTACAGAATTTCAGAAAACGTCCCAGATAAACAGGAAACTGAATTTCTTGAGCATTCGAAAAGTTTAGGAAAAATTCAAAGGATTTTTCCATAAGTTTGGGGAGCTTCCTAGAACTTCAGGGATCTTTCCATGTGATCGAGAAACTTTCCAATCGTTCCGAAAACATCCCAAAAGATCGGGGTATTTAAGTTTTAAGAAGTTTAATCTCTTACTAC
This sequence comes from Aedes japonicus, assembly GCA_034211315.2. Lineage (NCBI taxonomy): Eukaryota > Metazoa > Arthropoda > Insecta > Diptera > Culicidae > Aedes > Aedes japonicus. The sequence goes on along the minus strand of JASCZW010005909.1, from coordinate 114,821 downwards.
TCGATAATTTTTCGAACCCAACCAAAACGAGAATAAAGAAACCAACTACTTTTTAATCAATTTCTAAGAATTTCCACCTATTCACAATCTTGGAGATCATAAATAGCTCTTTTACGGTTCAAAAACATCTCGGTAATGCTAACTATTTCACTGAAATTCCACGGCTTCCAAGATTTTTTTTTTCAATTTCTCGTAAGTTATTTAAATATGTGTGATATTCTGCTTTTTATCACAGAATATGTACCAGCTGGAAGTTAAAACAACTTCTGCGAAGCGAAATCTGATTTTCTCAGTTCCCGTCATTTCCAGAAAATTGTTCCTATTCCATGGACGATCAGCAAACTTTTTGGAAGTTCATCCAAGTTTCCAGAAACGTTAATAATTTTTCGGCAATTCAATGAACTTCTCTAAAGTTCCACCTTTTGTCTTCTCGAAAGACAGCGAGCAAACTTCATGACTATCTGGAAACTTTCAATTATTTTATTCAACTGCCAAGAAGCTTTTGCGTTTGATCTAAACAAATAAATCCAAACCACGATTTGAACCACCGTTGAAGATGCCCTTAGAAGATCTGGCTACACGGCTGTAACAGGTGAGGCCAGAAATGAACTTATCTTTCATGTGGTGGCGAATGTGTTTGAAGTTTGGCGAATTGCGTTTGTAAGGGTGTTAACACATGGTGAAAGAAGAATTTGGGCAGCTGTGCTCAATGCCGTTTGACGTTGTTTGCCGGATTCCAGAGAAAAGAAAATTGTTTGGACAAATTTTGGCTAGAACCAAGAAGGAGCTACCAAATTTGACAACATATGTTGGAAATTGACTCATCCTGTCGCACAAAAAGGCGTATTAATAAATGGAAAGTGTCTAGTGGTAAATCAAACTGGAAAAAGTTTGGGAGCTCAGAGATTTAGCTACGAGTAATTTATATTAACTCATATTAACAAAGTCGGGAAAATAAGGCAAAAATGCGGGAAAAAATCGAGAAAAATGCAGGAATTTTTATATTAAGACCCTGTACTTGGCACCCCAGTGGGTCTGGCTTCAATCTCAGTCGACGTCAGTGGTTTTTCTGAGGCGAAAAAATCTGGTCACATCTTCCTTCGGAAGGGAAGTAAAGCCGTTGGTTCCGGCTCATAGTCATGAGTCGTTAGGTAGGGTCCAGGTGGTGGAGTCGTCTCCCTGGCGTCGGTGGTTGTCGCCAGGTGAGGGAATAGGCCAACGGAAAAAAATAATAATAATTGAATCCTAGAAAGTGTGAGTTGTTTAGTGGAATACCTGATAAATTTATGAACGTATCAGCTGTTCTAGAAAACAATTTCAGAATTTTCCTTCGATCTTTTCGGAATTTATGTGCATGTTTTCAAACAATGTACACTTTATATGAGTCATTTGCGAAAGTTAGTATAAACTTCGCGTTAGATCGAGCTTAGTGTTTCATTTGTACGGAAGCTCTACGAAAATGGAGAAAATTCAACACAATATTTGTTAGTTTCTCGTATACATACTAACAATATTCTGGACTTACGAGAAGGATCCAAGTTCTTTTTGATTTTTTTTTTATTTTTTTAAATTTATTATAGAGGTTTTAAACGCCAAGGTTCATTCGCCTCTTTTCTTTTTGAATAAATTTTGTTAGCATGTCAAATTTTCTACAAATATTTAGTTTGTTGATAAAGCTACCAAGAACTTCTGTAAGCTTGTTGAAAATCATGCGAACTCCCTTCAAAAAATTAAGAGAATTCCCTGCAGATTCAGGAAGGAATATTCTAAAGGGATTCTTCAAAGTACTGAACGAGACTTTCTGAAGATCATAATTATAATTTCTCAAAAAAAAACTACTCTGAAGCTCAGGAAGGGACTTCTGTTAAGTATAGGGGGCACTTCATAGTAGTTCAAAAAGAATATCTCAGAAATTCAAGATCAAACATCCGTGAAGTTCAAGGTCATACTTTCCAGAAGTTCAGGAATAAATTTCCTCAAAGGATGAAACTAACCTAGTTAATTTAGTTCAGAAGAGAACTCCCCGAAGTTTAGAAATGATTTTCCTCGATGCTCAGGATAGGACTTATAAGAAGTTCAGAAAAAATCCCTTCCCAGACTTCTCAGAAAGTCTGGACGAAACAATTCCGAACTTTGGGAGCGAATTGCCAAGAAATTCAGGAGCGACTGCTCAGAAAGTTATGACGAAATTTGCCAAAAATTCAGGACTGAACTCTCCAGAAACTCATCTGGGAGTTTCGCCGAAGATCAGGAGAAAACTTCCTTAAAATTCAAGGTTTCTAGAAACAAATCCATTTCCAAACTACTCATTTTGGTGGTTTTTTACAAATTTAAGCATAAGCAAATGCGATCACCGATTTATTGCTTCAATTTCTTCAAATAGATTTCATGCCCTGCAGATGAATTGTTGGCATAATTTTCTCCAAAAAGAAATAAATCTCTTATGCCCGAAATTCAGTTGATGGAAAAGCAAGCTTGTAAAGACTGTATTCGATGAAATTTGGACACACAAAATAGGTCACCAAAATTTTACCTTGATCCCGATTCTTTTCAAACTTTCTGGAAATAAAATACTACTAAATGGTTAAGTTTTGACATCATTGGTTCATTGAACCTCTTCTCCCAACCCAAATGCCCGCACCTTTGCCTTAACCCCTTTCATCAAATTTTGGGCAATGATAGGACCGACTTGCTTACTTACTTTTAACAACACTTTCTTTAGTTCAAGTTCATTTTCTATCAGTTTCGGAGTTATAACGAGCTTTGCCTTCATGATTGCTCAACATTTTTCAATTGGGCGAAGTTCCGGAGTGTTTGGAGGGTTGACGTCTTTTGGTACAAAAACTACATTATTATCTTTGTACCAGTTTAAGACGGGCCGGGCATAGTGGCAAGATGCCAAATCCGGCCAAAACAGTGTCGGCCCATCATGAGATCTCAAGAAGGGCAGAAGTCGTTTTTGGAGGCATTCGTCCTTGTAGATTTGTCCGTTGACGGTCCCAGAGGTGATGAAGGGCTGACTCATTTTGCCACATCCGCAGATCGCTTGCCAGACAAGGAATTTTTTGGCGAATTTCGAGAGTTTCTTCTTCCGTACACTCTCCGGAACGGCCAACTTAGAGGTGGCGACGTAGTGTTCCTGACCTGGCATTTGTTTGGTGTCTGCTTTAATGTAGTTCTCATCGTCCATCACAATGCAGAACGGTTTTGTGAGCCACTCCCTGTACAGTTTTCTTGCACGATTTTTGGTCACCGAGTTCTGTTTATCGCTCCGGTTCGATGCCTTCTAGACCTTGTACACATGTAATCCAGAACGTTTCATTGTTTTCTGCACAAAACAAACTGAAACGTTCGCCTTTTTCGCAACTTCCCTGATCGAAATGTTGACATAACGCCTAAATTGGTTCAATACCATCCTGGCCTTCTCCGGATTTGATGTACCACTTTTTTTTGCCACTTCCATTTTTCCGCTTGGTTGTCTTACGGTCCTTGAACGTTTTGATCACATGAGATACGGTTGAATGTGCGATTCCGAGCTGTTTTCCAATCCATCGATGAGAAGCGTTTGGGTTTTCGAAGTGAGTGCCCAAAATTTGTTGGCGCACTATTTCTCCATTCGAAGCCATCACTGAAATCACTCGATCGATTTTCACGAAACTCATTACACAATTGACACAACACAATGAAATACATTTAGTTAAAATTTCAATAATTACCCACACGCTATAAAGTTACGAACAATTGCGTGTGTCCAAATTTCATCGAATACAGTCTTTAATAGCTTTTTGTTCCTTTATTATAGAGATTTTCAGCCCTTGGCTGGTTCATCTCCCGTCGTAGTCACTCAAATACCTTTTGGGTAACTTTTGTCCTGGGGTGAGATTCGAAATCGTAACTTTGGCGTGAGAGGTATGGATGTTACCCACTACACCGGGGTCGCCCCCTTGTAATAGCTTATTATAAGCCCCTTCTTGGTTAAATCGATGTTGAATAATCCTCTACAAAAGAACAGACATGGAATAGTAATTGCCACATGATAAAACTGATTCTCACGATAGGGTGTTTGACGATTGAACTAGAAGTTTAAAACTCCAAACCACCACTTTAAAGTATATGATATTTGTTTCCCGTCCAATGCTCCAAAGTGCATTCTGTTTTCGCCCAACTTAACCAAACTAAATGTTGCTCATCCATTCCCCCCGAAGAAGCCACACAGTTGCCGTTTAACCTCTTTAACCCAAACTCCCACTCACCAAGCTCTGAAACACCAGGCACCATAGTTCAGCAAAAGACTCTCCCGACAGTTGGGACAAAACTGTATCCGCTTTAAAATCACCTACCCTTTGCCCCATCCACCTTATCCCCTATCCAATTCGAGCTCGCTTGCACGAAATCAGCAGAATCCAGCTTCCGCAAAAACCACCATGTAGCCACAGAAGCCGCAAGCGGTAGAAAGAGCAGAAAACAACAATACAGCAATAATAAATCTATACAAGTTTGAAATCAAGAAAAATAGACCCCCCCTCAACTGAGGAAACGAGAAATCCCTTTCCACAATATTCATAAAAATTTACGTGTATGTAAAATCTGCAGAAATTTTCCAAAATGCCTGCCGCACACCAATAACCAGAAAGAATAACATTTTAGAAGGAGCGTATAGGTTAGAAACATTCATCATTCATAGAGCGTAGATTGAAAAGCAGGCGAATTATGCAAATTTTAGGGAAGCATAATTTTAGTAATCATCGTTATTGCTCCTCCGAACACTGTAACTCACACACAGGTTAAAAAGAGAGATTGCCCGGCTCAGGCAGTTGAACGAAAACGTAGCGTGATTGTTGCTGACGTTGGGAAATAAATACTAATTACATTTTCAAATGCGTAACAGATAAATTAGCATCATACTCTCCCTGAAGTAGACTTGACAACATTCTCCCAAGGATGCCGGGAAAGTAATATCCACTCTACTAGCTCCAAGGGTGTCATACCCCTTTAAATTTATTAACTTATCCCCGCGGCTCTGGAACGGAATCGTTCGCAAATTATGCGCTGTTCTACCGCAGTTCCCCTTATTTTATCAATACGTAAAGTTATGAACCCCGTTGAAATTGATTCACCCTCAGCTCGTCAGTTGCTCGCGGTTGAGATCTATTTTAGCTGTGATTGGAGTAGTAACTGGTACACCAGGGAACGTGTGCAACTATCTAAATGGCTAACTAACTCACTTTGTCGTTCCATTACGTGATAATCCACATCCAATTTTGAGTTGTTTCATCTGTTGTTGTTCACTTTTTTGATACCCGTCAGTGTTTATTCTCTAAGGGGGATTTGATTATACATATTTTAATTATGATGCGAGTAAACGTAAAATCGATAAGAAGAAAAAACGAACATGGAGTAGTAGGTAGTAGGTTTAGAAAAATGACAAGGCTACATTGGCAGAATGAGATTACGATTCAAAATCGAATCACAAAGAAAGTAGCGATAATTGGTAGAAGTCATACGATCCATTGAAAACGACGAAAAGGAAAGGAAAGGGAAGGAGTAATAGTGTTTAGGAAAATGAAAAGGTAGAAGATGAAGATAAGGATAACAGATTGACGATAAAGTGACATAGGAATGTAATTATCATAAACACTTATCAATGTTGCTGCAGTGTAATTGATGCATAGTGAAAAATGAAAGTATGTTAATAAACCAGAAACTGAAAACGTACCCCGTTCAAAATGAACTAAGAAAAAAATAAAACATTTTTTATGAATGCTTCGAAAATCCTTTGAGTTTTTTTTACTTCTCCTAGTGATCACGTGATGACAGATATGTGCAAATAAGACTTAGTAGAATGTATATCTAGGATTTTTTTTTTCAAAAGGGCGAATCTAGCAATGAGAGGCTCTCTCCTCTCTCGCTCTCTTTCATTTATTACAGCGCCATTATAAATCTTTTGAGGAAATCTTTAATACAGATAGAAACACAACAGTGCTGGCTACCATACTCTACAAATAGTTGAATGAAAAACGTAACGCTGAATGGAATATGAATGAAAGAGAAAGTAATCAAAGAGAATATCTCAATTGCAGATTCGCCCTAATGAGAAAAAAAACACTAGATATGTTTACTGCAGAGATGTCAGCGTAGGATACTATGTGGAATAAAACTGTCGTGACATTCATCAACGGTGAGCTACTTAGTCCTTTCATGCATGTTGAAGAAAGCCAAACAGGTAAGATCTGGATTAATTGATTTTTAAACATTTATAACTCAGCGTTGACTACTGTTGCCAAAGACGCAAAAACGTGATCAAAATTGTTTTGGCCCCAAAGAATTCGTTTTTGCTACACTGAGTAAATTTATCGTATGGCCGCCATAAGATACACCTATGAAATTTCGACATAAGGAAAAACTTTGAAAATCATAAGATGTACTTATGATTTGACATCATTGGCGTTGTTGTTTTTTTTTTTTCTTCATAATATGGTCTCTGATTTTTCATACGATAATCTTATGAAGGAGCCTCTGAGCGGTTCCATATCATTTCAGCAACGAGTAATTTTCATATATTTTGATTTGCATGAAACCTTGCATACAAGTTTTTGGGGAAGAAAAACGCCGTTTTGCATACTTGGTTCGCCATTTTGAATCTAGCCTTACTTATGAGAAGGGCCTATGAAAAATGCACATGATATCTTCAAAAAATTGTATCTCGGAAACGGTTTGTCCGATTGGTTTGGTGTCTTCGGCGAAGTTTTAGACAATTGTTGGTGCTATATGGAGAAAATATGCACGGTAAAAAAAAGTTTGGTTTTTGTGTTTTGAACTAAAATATAGATTTTCCCTTAAAAGTTACATGTCAATAATTTTTTAATTATCCTTATGTTATAGCTGACTAAAAATGCTATCTAGTGCACAGTGAGCTGTTCTGGAGAAAAATAGGTTACAATGGAAAAAATTTTTTAAAAAAAAAATTACAATTTTCAAAAAAGCTATTAAGAAAAGTCAAAAAAGTTTGTCACCCTAATTTTATGAAAGTACATCAAATTTGCAAGCAAAAAGTACTTGGGTAACATTTTTCTAAGATGCACCGTTTAGAAGATATTACTGATTTAATATTGATTTTTTTGATAACCTAATAAGTTTTGGCCCTTTTCGGATGTACTCCGTGTTCTTTCAGTTTTAAAAGTATTTTTTTCGGAAAGATTGGAAAATTTTTAGTTAAAATGACACTGACAGCTTAAAGATTTGAGTGAAATTCTCTGCCTTAAAAGTATTTTGAAAAACAAGTTACAAAATCCCACTATCAGGAACAATGATTTCTTCCAGTTATTTTTGGTGTATTGTGTTGAAAATGTGCATTCAACTCTTGCATATCGCCTAACAGTTTAATCCATTTAAACTGGATGTGTTTATACTGTGCATATTTTCTCTCTATTGCCGAACATCGCCACAGACATCAAACCGATGAGACAACTCGATTTCGAGATACACCTTTTTGAGAACTGCAAATGCAAGCTCCTCAATTAGCAAGATTCAAAAGAGCGAACAAAAAATAACATTATATGTTGGATATCATCAGTTTATTTTTATTCCTGTATTTTTATAAAATTATTGTTTACACAACTTTCTTAACAATATCGAATATTTTGGCATCATTGTCAGGACAGTTTGAATAAAGCTTTGCCTTTATTGTATTTTCTGATAGAGGAAGAAATGAGTGGAATTTTTGAGTTCCTCAAATTTTGAGCTGAAAAATGAAACAAACTCATCGGTTTGCTTTACAATAGTTTCTAAATCACATCTGTCAGTGGTAACCCATTGTTCGAATGAAAGCTTTTCAACAAAGTTTTCTTCCAGTTGTTTCAATAAACTGTCTTCTAAAACTGAGGTATCTGGGCAGTTTTTACATCTTCGTAGATGGCAATGAGTTGTCTTATTTTCGCAAAGTAATCTATTCGTTAATGTTTTTAGATCATTCAAGACATTGTATTTTTTTAAGCTATGTAGAATTAAATTGACATTTTCATGCGTAGTGCAAACGCAAACATTATGTGTTCCTGTGATAGTCAATAGTTTACATTGCCTTGGCCGGAGGCTTGCAAATGATGAAAACCCTATTTTTACATTGACGTACATTTCATTAAAGCGATTAAAAGCTTCTCTCAATGTCATCATTAACAACACTTTTTTTCAGGATAGTGAACATTTTTAACCTTACCTTAGGCGAAACACGAATAGCTGCTATTCCTCGGTTGAATATTTCGACGTCTACAGGCATCGTGAAGTCTTCATTTGATTGAATTGTGCTTAGCGTTGACGCTGATGGTATCGTGACCAAACTTTCATAGCTTTGCGAATCAGGTACATCAGGTATGGTCTGAACAGTTGGCATCCTTGAGCCGCCGGCTACGCTTTGTTCTTCGTTTTGGGTGAGGTGAGCTCTTGAATCAATATGTAGACGGCAAGACGAACAAATACGAAAATCCTTGGTGTTCAGTGTGGATACCTTGGAAAATCCAATTGATTTTAGTTTTTGGATGATACCATCCGTGAGATATCGCAGCTCTTTCGAACACTGAATGTCTTTGAATGGGCGAATACATCTTATTTTACTCATTTTGTAATCTGTAACATAGAAAATATTTTCCAATTGTTAGTTTTGTACGAAAATATCACAAAACATATAATTAAAATGTGTATTTAAAACTTACCTTTGCACCAAAACGTGTTACACTTTCCTTTACAATTATTATGTTATCAAACAACACTGGATCTCGTTCAAAAACACAGGATTAAGAGCTGAAATTACTATAATCACTATGCTACTAGCAACCTTTCTGCATTTACTGTTTGGTAGATACTGGATGAATTCAGAACCGAGTCAGACATTATTATACAGCTCACGGGTAGAGATCATAGAATGCTGGGTAAAGACTGTTGGAAGATAGGTAGAGTTGAACGCTCAGGTATCGTCGAACCTTCAGGTACGAGTTTGGAGAGTTGGAGCGAGAAAAATGTTACCGAAGTACTTTTTGCTTGCAAATTTGATGTACATTCATAAAATTAGGAACTTTTTGGACTTTTCTTAATAGCTTTTTTGAAAATTGCAATTTAAAAAAAAAATTTTTTTTCATTGTAACCTATTTTTCTCCAGAACAACTCACTGTGCACTAGATAGCATTTTTAGTCAGCTATAACATAAGGATAATTAAAAAATTATTGACATGTAACTTTTAAGGGAAAATTTATATTTTAGTTCAAAACACAAAAACCAAACTTTTTTTTTACCGTGCATATTTTCTCCATATAGCACCAACAATTGTCTAAAACTTCGCCGAAGACACCAAACCAATCGGACAAACCGTTTCCGAGATACAATTTTTTGAAGATATCATGTGCATTTTTCATAGGCCCTTCTCATAAGTAAGGCTAGATTCAAAATGGCGAACCAAGTATGCAAAACGGCGTTTTTCTTCCCCAAAAACTTGTATGCAAGGTTTCATGCAAATCAAAAAATACAAAAAATAAAAACTGGAAAAATTTCCCACTTGTTCGGGGAATCGCTCGTCTATCCTATTTTAAGAACTCCATAAGCCATTCTAATTAAATTCTATTTCTATTTTGGCCCATGTTTAAACATTCACAATACCGACCTTCATAAAACGGATCGATGCTGAAACCCATTTTCCCAAAGTGCTAGTTTGTTTACAGCATCAACACGCGTTTTGTAGGATCGGTATTATGCATGTTAGATATTTTATAAGTGTACTATTACCGTGCAATTAGAAGAGATTAGAATAGTCTATTATTCGAAAATATTTTTTTTTTCTATATAAAAACTTATTGCATATTTCATGTACTCTGAGGGGACCATCTATTGTATCAATATGTATAAAACTTAGTACATTTAAACACCCTACAGCTTCTGTGGCAAGATAATGTTCATTTTCAAACGATATTTTACTTCTAAACGTGCTTAAAGCGGAAACAGAAATTGGTAGGTCTGACAACAATTCACTTTCGGTAGCCATTTTTCTTTTTCACGTCACTTGAGTTTTTTTTTCACATTGATGTGACACACGGATTTCATAAGAGCGCTTATGAAATAGAATATAAGGTCGTATGATTTTCGTTCAGATCGTGTTAAATCCATAATAATCATGATGAAAACATGAAAAAATAATAATAAATTGCTTCAGAAGGTTGATCGTATGAAAATCATATGCATTTTTTGCCTGAGTGTATAGTTTTTTTAGCAATTTTTTTTCAAGAACTATTCTCCATCTAATGAAGTGTAACGATCTGTAGATTGGTACAGTCTACAGTTAAATTGCATCACTTTCAATGAGCTGTAACATTTCGCCCTTCGGGTTGATTTCAACGAAATTTTGGGTGAACTGACCTCAGCGTGTATTGTTTACACTCTGAGAAAAAATCAATCGTTATACCGACAATTAAATCGTGGTCAAGATGACTATTGCATATAATGGTTACTATAACCATGCAAATTGACGAATTCACCACGTTCATGGCATTCTTGACTATGGTCATGGTAATAAGGGCTTCCGACATTATGGTAAATGTCGAATCAACTATTTTTAATGGTCGTTTTGACCATGATCATGATCGGTTCAAAATCACTATACTGCAACAGTCATCCTAACCCCCAATAATGGTAAAATTGACTATCAAATTTGTCTCTGTGCACTGCGTGAGTTTCATTGTGAAATGTGTCGTAGTTTCGAAGATGGCGTCGAAGGAACAGTAAGTGCGCGAAAACATTTTGCAAACGCATCTCGATAATCCACTTTTTTCGCAGCGAGCCATTGGAAAGATGTTGAAAACTCCCAGTCGTGTCTCGTGCCATAAAACGTTTCGGGGAACGTTTAACTGTCGATCGGAAGAAGATTCATGGTAGAAAAAGTGTTCCGTACTGTGTGAAGGATCACAAGCGAGTGGTTGCTGCTTTTAAACGCAAACCCAAATGTTCCGTTCGGAATGTCGCGAAAAAACTGCACTTGATCAAAATTTTTGAGCAGAAAGTTCAGAAAGCTCCAAACCACAATGAAAAACAGAATAGGACAGCTAAAACACGTGCGCGTAAGCTGTACACACAAATATTGACGAAATCACACTGCTGCATCATGGACGGTGAAACACACGTAAAAGCAAATTCCCGGCAACCAGTATGTGACTGCGAAAGACAAGTTCGATGTTCCAGAGTCTCTCAGGAAACAGCAAGTTTCAAAGTTCCCCAAGAAATTCATGGTTTTGCAGGGGATTTGTTCGTATGGTAAACGGAGCAAGCCTTTCGTGACAACTTCAACTCTAAATGGTCAAGTATACATGAATGAATGCCTGAAAAACGACAGCTTCCTTTTCTCAAAACACTCAACGTTCCTACATTTTTTTGGCCGGACCTAGCGTCTTGTCACTACTCCAAGGATGTTCTGGACTGGTAAAAGACGAATGGTGTCAATTTCGTGTCGAAGGATCTTAATCCCCCAAACTCTCCATAGTTGCGGCCAATTGAAAAATATTGGGCTCACGAACTTCCTAAAGTTGTCACTACATAACAAGAAATGTTGAAGACATGGTTGAAAGCGGAAATAAATGTCGGTTCAAGCGTTGTACAATATCTTATGCGTGGTATTAAGAAGAAAGTTCGGGCTTTTGGATTTGGTAAAGAAATACAGTGAAATAAAAATACCTAAACCAAGATTATACATTGTATTTTATTCCCTGAATATTTCATGACAACCGGTTGAGAGACATGTTTTTGAGGACGAGTTTAAAGTGATGCAATTTAACTGTGGACACCCTTCAATCTGTTTGCTTTAATCGAGATAAATTTAGTTCCTTAGGGTAGGCTATACGAGAGCATCAGCATTTTAGCTGTAATACTATGTAAGACGGGTCCATTTAATTTTATGTATAAGGTAGGAAAGGGACAGTCGCAGCACTACACGATCCAAATTATCTTTCGTGCCATCAGATTTACGATAGTACACGAAGGTTTTCGGAGAATGATAAACTTCCGGTTTCTTAGAAGCTTATCATGGACACTGTAGAGTGTTTCACATAGAAACGTTTATTTTGCTTCTGTGGCGCTGCCTCACACGGTACCAGAATACGGTTGGAAGTGAATTGGCTTTAATGCCAAACTAATTACAATGAAGGCCTTTAAATACGAATCAGCATCGAAAATTTTCCTTTTTTCGGCTGAACAAACTAGTGTTATTTTATAGGCGACTTTTGGTGAGATGTACCTGATTATAATAATACCAAAAAAATAACTATTCCAAAATTATAATACGTGCCTGGTTTGTAGATGTTAAATTTCCAAATCTGGAAGTGTGTAGCAGTACCGTTATCGAAATGAAATCGGTTGTGTTTCCATGCGGGGCTGATTGTATGTGAAAGTAACCTCGGAATGAGCGCGACTCCCCAGACAGTTATTTTCTAGCGTCCGGATTAAAGCTGTTTTCACACACACACACACACACACACACACACACACACACAATTGGGTAAAGATTATCGGGTTTGCAGACGACATCACTCTAGAGGTATGCGGCGAATCCATAGAAGAGGTGGAGCTAACGGCCTCGCAATCGATGATGAGTTCAAGGAAGCTGGAGCTAGCCCACCCAAGTAGCACACTTGTTGCCGTTCTGTTGAGATTTTTTATTTATTTATTTATTTATCACAATAATTCAACTGACAACATATGTCTAAATGAATAAAAAACTTAAATTACTTGGTTACGGCCAGAAGTACGGAAAGAGTCAAGTAGCCGATGACGAAACACGTCAGCAGATAAGTTGAAGTCGAACATATTGAAACGCTCGTTGAAACGCTGGCTGATTTCTCGAATTGGCTCATGGAGTGCATAGTTGTTGTTCTGTGGCTCAAGATGCAAAAATACACGTTGACGAAGAGGTCTCTCGGGAGCGTACAAATTTAACTGTAACAACAGTGCCGGACAGTCAATTTCACCCCTGAGCAGCTTCCCAGCAAACAAAGCCTGAGCGGCCTTTCGTCTCACCTCAAGTGGCTCGATATTAAGCAGACGGCAACGCTCTTCATACGGAGGCAGGTTCGTAGGATCACGCCAACTGAGAAAGCGAAGAGCGTATCTTACGAACTTTCGTTGAACTGCTTCGATTCTGGCGATCCATATGGCCTGGAAAGGGCACCATACAATAGCACATGATTCCAGTATGGAACGTACAAGTGAGCAATAAAGTGACCTGAAGCAGAGCGGGTCACGAAACTCGTCAGCAATTTTAAAAATAAAGCCCAGTTGACGATTGGCTCTGGACACAATGTCGTTGTAGTGAAATCTGAATGTCATTCCATTATCCAAAATAACACCGAGATCCTTGATGTTTTGAACGCGAGTGAGCGATTGCCCGGAGAGGACATAGTCGAAGATGATTGGTGCGTTTTTCCGGTGATATGATATTATGTTGCATTTTTCGATGCTTAAGCCCATCAGATTCCTTGAGCACCAATCGGCGAAAATACACAACATATGCTGCAAGTCGGAACAGTCTGATAGACTTTTTATAGTTTTGTAAATTTTTGAATCATCTGCGTAGAAGAGATAACATGAATATGTCTTGCTAAGTCATAATCAAGTTACTACTACTAGTTATGACTGTAGTGTGCTACCTGTGCACCATAAGAGGTCACGGTTGTTAACAACCTAAAATCGGACCAACACACGATCATTTGAGCAGATAATACTGCACAATCGAAACGAAGAGATCTTTGAGGTACTTGAGGGTCATGCTCGACGATAAGCTGTCATTTACCAGCCACATCGATTACGCTTGCAAGAAAGCCTCTCAGGCTATATCAGCATTATCCCACATGGTGTCGAATAGCTCAGCGGTACAGAGGAGCAAGCGTAGGCTCCTGGTCAGCGTCACCAGTGGTGGGCCGGCATGGGCCACCGACTTGAGTACTCAGAGCTACCTCGGCAAGCTCGAAAGTACCCACAGGCTAATGTGGCTGAGAGTCGTTAGCGCATACTGCACAGTGTTACGCGACGCGGTATACGTTTTAGCGAGGATGATGTCCATCGGCATCATCATAAAAGAGGACACAAAGTGCTTCGAGCAAAGGGGCACAAGAGGTATTCGCAAGACCACCAGAGTAATATCAATGGTCAAGTGACAAAGGGAGTGGAATAATTCCACCAAAGGTTGGTGGACTCACCGACTGATTCCGGTAATATCTGGATGGGTCCATCGGTGACTTGGGAAAGTGACCTTCCACTTGACACAGGTACTGTCTGGCCACGGCTGCTTCAGACAGTATCTGCAAAAGTATGGACACACGGAATTGGTTATGACTAGGGTTCTGATGTATGGTCACTATCGGAGTTATTGTTTGTTTTGTTTGCAATGAATCCGGTTTTGACTGATAAAGGGGCGCGCCTTTGAAGAGTGCTGTCGCTCACAAAGGGTTTAAACAGCGGAAACTTTCAATTAAACTTGATTCATTGCCAACAAAACAAACAATGACCACTGTAACAACACCGAATACTTCATCATTTCTCAATAGTGATGAAGTAACTCGACATGCACTAAACAAAGGCTACGGGATATACTACAATAGATCAAATTACTGGTCGCAGTGGTTTATGTCCCGAACAGAGGAAAAATGGACACACGGATGAAACTGCAGAACATGTGTTCTTCGGGTGCCCTTTTTCAGCGACGCGAGGAACGGCATGATGGCCGTGAGTGGTTGGGACATGACCCCGGATAATCTTGTCCAGAGAATGTGTCAAGAACAGGACACCTGCCTCTCAGATTGTCTTAGAGCTCCAGAACAAATGGCAAAACGACCAAGGACTGGCTAGAGTAATGAATTAACTACTAAAGCCCTATGTAGTTAAACATAAGCGGGTCCTTAACGCACAATAACCTCCCCGAAGTAATACCGAAATGTTTGGACCAAGGCTAGAGGCACGGGTTGGTTTTTAGTGGGACGAGGAGTTGGCACCCTCATCCCCACACCCCAAGTTCTTCAGGAGTCTGGATGCAGATTTTCCATCCCGTTAAACACACACACACGCAAACAACTGTCAAAAATCGGACCAGATCGTAACGACAAGCAGAACGTGGCAGAAAACCAACGGGAACGCAGGATTTATACGCAAATGCCATCAAAAGAACCTTATTGCGTTATAGGTGATGAAACCTACATAAAGACTAACTTTCAGCAGATCCCAGGTCATCAGCTTGTGGAACAGCTCGACGTACCGAGGCACCAACGGACGCAAAAACTCTTGAAATTTTCCAAGAAATACATGGATTGGCAAGCGACTTGCGGAATGCTAAGTGCTCCTATAGTGACGACTTTAACCATTAATGTCCCAGGGTACGTTCAGGAAAGTCAACGGAAACCTCTCCGTCCATTATTGAGATCACACAAGAGCCCACCAATTTTTGGCCCTGACTTGGCGTCACGCCACTACTCAAAACAGGTGCTGGAAGGGTGTGTGTGTTTGTATGTGTATATATACAATCCAACGCCCACCGTCCGACACTGAATTTATGGAAGAAAAATGTTTACAGTTAAACGAACTGTTGTCGACTTGACAAACATTTTTAGCCCGAGAGTTGGAAGGTTATAGCTTTGATGGGTTTCAGTGACCCATTTCAGAATGCCTGGTTACTCACGTCCATTCCTAGGTCACTTTCACTTACAACAAGCCCTGCATAAACACAGTACAAACATCAAATGGATATAGGTACTGTGCATACACTTCCATCATCAAATCTTATTTTTTTTTAGGATGGCACGTATTTAGCAGTATCGTTCAAATTTAGTTATGATCAGAAAGATCTCACCATAAATTGTTGCTGATGTAGAGTCTTCATTTGGACGGCTTTCCTGTGATACTAAAGGATGCATTTATGTCTCTATAGAAGTAGCACTCCGCTATTCCGCAAATATTTTTACATCATCCTTTTCGAATGGAACAGCCCGAATACAATTAGTACTTCGCGGCAATACAATGAAAATCAAAGAGAAAAAATCACTTCCAAGAAGAAATTTAAATTGAAAATTCACAGTCATTATCCAATGAAAGAAAAAAAACTTCATAGCTCTCCATCTGTACACCACGTGCTGAGTGCATCTGAAATTATATGCCAGCCACTCACGTACGCATGCGCGTTAGCTTCGTTCGTTGCTGATCAGCAAATGGCCGTTTTATACATTGCACTAGTTTTTTTTCTCACTTTACACTCTGCCAACAACAAAATCCCCCGCTATGAGGCGATTCTATATCGACTTCTAAACTGCTTATAATCATCAAGTCACTCGCGACAAGGCGAAACAATACTCTAATTTAATCATTTATGTCCGCGTGGCAAAATACTAACAGCACTAACAAACACAACTTAGCTGATATTAACTCTTCCTCCGGGTGCGGAAAAAACGGGTAAAAACTACCGACCATCACACATTTTTGGAATCGATTATATTCACTACATCTTACACAAAACACGTGGAGATTTTATGATTTCACTGTTCGTTTGCGAATATAATTTTGATTTTATTTTTCGCGAAAAGGACGTAGCAAAAACAAAACATGTCAGTTTTCAAGCACGGCCTGCTGTGATCACCTCAAAACAGGTGCTGGAAGGGTATAACGAAAATAAGTTCAACTTCGTACCTAACGATGTTAATCCTCCAAATAACCCAGACTTTTAAACCATTCCCAGAATGTTGCGCTATTATAATGCAGGAATTAGGCAAACAACCTAAGAAATTCAAAACAGATAAACAATTGAAGGAAGCATGGGTCCATGTAAAAAAGTTTCATTCGATTCTGAGAAAGTGTTGGCGAGTTGGCACTGAAAAACAAGTTGGCATGCAATTCATCAATGAATCTATTCAAACCACTTTGTAAGGATCATCCCTCTGTATGGTATATCAATGAATGCAAATCGAATTGAATGATGTTTCATTGAAGGCGAACAAATAAAAAAAAATGAGGGGATAATCTGACAAATTGTTTCACCGTTAAAATTGATGATCGGTTAAAATCGTTATTTGCCCCAATGGTTCAGTTACCACCATTTTCGTTTAAAACGTGTCACCCACCCACCAGGTAAACCCTGTGCATGTGATAGATGAACTGTGCATAATGCGTCCCCATCATCGTCAACATCATTTTCATCGCCATTCCAATCAAAAGCAATGCCCATCTAGAGAGGACATCTCCCACTTGAAATGATTCGCGGGCAACAGCGGAAAAAAAAGCCTCCTCGCATTTCACCACATTACACCTTTATTTTTATTGATTGGGTGTCATTATCGTTGAAATTGTTGCAAACCTGATGAGATTGGATGAAGCCAATACGACTGAAAGTTGACGTTTTTATCGATGCAGCCATTCCGCCTGCCGTTCCGTTGTTGCTTCTTTTTTTTGTGCAGTCGACAAATTGACAAAATCGTTTTCCGTTTTAATTTATCGGTTTTTGAATTTTTCACTAGGCACAAATGAGTGTGACCAACCCCACCATGAAAGGGGTGAAAAAATAACACGACCAGGACCCCGGAATGACAGGAGAATAAATCAATTAATTTAGACTTTAGCCTCGGCCTCGCTGCTGGAACGGTATCCGCGTGAAATGTGGTGGCCAATGTGGGTAAACCGTGTCTCGGTGCTGGCCGGCTAACTGGTTGATCGGCCAATGGCGGCTGATGGGACGATATTCATCACACGTTATAAAAATGTCTATCGTCATCAAATTCTAGACCGAATGGGGCGCTTTCGAGGTGATAAATTATAAAAGGCTTAAAAGTGACCAAGCGGAGGGAATGGGAGGAGAAAAAATGCAATAGGGTCACTGTCAATCAGTGTACGTGTGTGCGACTCGACAGTTAATGAATGGGGGGATTATCGCAGGGAGTTGTTAATTCAAGGGGTGCCATTGTAATCATTTAAGGTTGATGAAGTTACACTGTACGTGCGTTTTCGTGAAATTACAACCGCTTTCGACCAACGCACAGTGGGCGAAAATGCGTATCGTCAAAATGGCCTTGCAAAAAAGCGATATGCTTTCAATCACTTTTTTTTACAAATTGTTCGGTCAAATAGAGGCTCTTTAATTAATAGCGCAAGATAGTCGAGACAGTAGGCACTTAAAAGACTGCGTGGGTCATATTGTGCCTGAAATTTTGGACATGAGAAAGATGGATCGAAACAGTGGATTTCAATCAGCGAACTTTCAAATTGGTTGAATTTGGCTACGAACTGCGGTTGCCCCATCAACCGTATTCTCTCTTCTTTTTGTTTCTAAACTTGAAAAATTAACTTGCCGGGCAGAAATTTGAGCCAAATGAAGGGGTCAATCAAAAGCCTACTTTGAAGGACTCGAAAAAACATATTTTTTAAAGACGGATTAAAGAAGATCGAGCTGGATCAAGTGTATCCAGCTAAACGGAGACTAGGGAAGGGGTTTAATCAGAGGTGACTGTTTTAATCAGTTGTTAGGAAATAGGTCTAAAACTCCTACATTTTCCATATTATTTCACTTTAAATGATACGCTCTATCGATCGGGCTAATGACTTTATATATAAATCATGATCGATTTTCAATTTATTGTGTCATTTTGAAAATACATCATCTAGAAAATCATCAGTTTCCTACCTGCTGAAGAAGTTCGCTCAAATTTTGCCTTTGTGTATTTTGAATTTGTTCGCGTGTATCGGAGGGAATGTCTTTGTCTGCTCCTTCTGACATCTTGGCTTGTTGCCAGAATGTGATGTTGAACATTGAGTTATATTTATTTCACATTTAAATGATCTGAAATCACTATTTATTTCATGTTTCTTCCAGTCATTTGAGGTTGGTCTATGCTGATCTCAATGTAATTAGTCCATCATCTGGCACTATCATATAAAATAGAAAAATATGTTTCGGAGCTGGCCAATAGTACTCAACAATAAATAATGCTTCACTGTTGAGCGGCAGCTATGGCATCACCAAATATACTATATTAACAATATATGTCACTTCCTTTTTCCACATATACATGCTAGGCGACCCATGTAGCGCTACCAACAGAACCATCTGGTGATAAAAAAGGTAAGCAAAATATATGTTACCCTTCAACTTGGTTAATTCATTCTACCGCGTATCCATGGTGAAACTAATATACTTTTTTTATGAGTATTGTTTGCCCACACAGAGAAAAGTTTGACAGTCAATTTTAGCATTATGGGGGATTAGGATGACTAGGGCAAAATAATGATTTTCAACCGACTATAATCATGATCAAAATGACCGTTCAAAATAGTTTATTCAACATTCACTATAATTTATTTATTTATTTATTGGCGTCAATCAATAGTAGACCACATATTAAATTACATTACATTCTTAACATCTATGTTCGTGTCTATTTTAAGATTTTTTTTATTATTCACTTGCTAGCCTCAGAAAGAATTTTTTTTCAGTGTTTTTCCATCCATAGTAATATCAATTATTTCACTATATGCATTATAGCACGACATCATTCTATTTAAAGGCCCGTTTTTGGCATAGGCTGTTCTATGATTGTTGATATAAAACAAGTTTCTATTTCTTAGACCGCAAATAGGGGCATAAATGTTTATATTTTCTAGAATCACCGGAATGTATACTCTTTGCGCAATAACATCATTTATGAAGGCTACCATTGCAAACTCTCTTCGTTTTTTAAGTGTGTCTAAATTAATTAGCATGCATCTTGAATCATACGACGGCAATGGAAGGCTCGCCCATCCTAACTTCCGTAAAGCAAATAACAAAAACTGTTTTTGTACTGATTCAATACGATTTACATGTGAATTGTGATAAGGAGACCAGAGTATGCTACAATATTCAAGGATGGGTCTAACATATGCAATATACAATGTTTTTATAGTGCAGGGATCCTTGAAATGAAAACTAAACCTCTTGATAAAACCAAGCATGTTGGTTGCCTTGTAGATAATGATGTTGAAGGAGATGTTCGCTCATCACCATGAGGCACCAAGGGTGAACAACAATGTTTTTGGCTAGAATTGAAAGATATGAAGAGAAAGTTTTTGATAGTTCCGCTAGTGTGCGGCAGGCTCGGAAACATAGCAGATGTTTTAGGAAAATTGAGCGAAAAAGGCATGTGTACAGTGGTACTCGAACCAACGACATTTTTGCCTAACATCCCACTGCGGGGTAGGTTAAAGCACCCTTTTCGCTCAATTTTCCTAAAACATCTGCTATGTTTCCGAGCCTGCCGCACACTAGCGGAACTATCAAAAACTTTCTCTTCATATCTTTCAATTCTAGCCAAAAACATTGTTGTTCACCCTTGGTGCCTCATGGTGATGAGCGAACATCTCCTTCAACATCATAATCGTTACTCCTCGCACGGAGAATATATAAAATAACAATTAATGTATTGTAGATAATGTTATTATAATGCTCCACAAAAGATAGTTTGGAGTCAAGTATAACACCTAGGTCTTTAATATGACTGCATCTTTCAACTTGCTTCTGGCCAATGGTAACTGCTTCTTGCCTTATAATGTGCTTTCTTGAAAATGATATGGAATGACATTTCTTAACATTTAGTTCTAGTAAACTTTTCGTGCACCAGGTATGAAATTTATCGATTTCGCGTTGAAATATTTTCAAATCAGATGCTTTACATATTTCAAAGAAAAGTTTCATGTCGTCAGCATATATTAAAACATTCAAATGATTAAAAATCAATTCTACATCATTGACAAACAAAATAAACAATAATGGTCCAAGATGAGAACCTTGTGGCACTCCAGATGTCGGGAAAACGTGACGATCCATACAAAAAAAATCAAGGTCCATACAAAAAAAACGTGACAAGGGGGGGTTATAAAAAGTCACTTTTTGCGTGACGTAATTAATGGACGTTCCCTGACCATATTCAATAATGTGCACTCAAAATAATCCACACGTCAATGCTACGTGAAAATTCACGTAGGTTATGTAAAATGCTTTTCAATTCGAGTTTATCTGACAAAGGTAACTAATATCGGACTATAGTTGAAAATTAAATGAATCGCCAGTTACTTTTACTGCAGTTGCCCCATCTCTCTTACGTGAAAATCACGTACTCACGTGTATTCATTTTGACAGCTGCATTTCGCGTTCATTCTGTGGTTTAGTTTAGTGATGAAAAGACAAAATGGCGTCTGTAGAAAACAAATTGCGAGAGCTGCTAGCAGATTTAAATATTACCCCACATTTATTAGAGATAGTTGATGGTAAAATCCTTTTAATGTGAAATTGTGCCTTAAATTACTGTGTATTTTTATTTTTAAATAGAATGTAGAATCGATTTTGTCGATTTGTCAAGTATTACGGCGGATCAACTTCGCAGGTCTTTGGAGCCTACAAAAATTCCATCGAAATATCCAGTGTTGCACGAGTTGATTTCTTCTTGGCGAACACGAAACGTAAGTATATCTAGTTTTCGTAAATAATAACTATAACTCGTTTCATGATATATTTTTTGCAGAATTGTAAAATCGTTAGTTTTCTAACGTCGCTACAATTTCACATACGTCTAACCAGAGAAGCTAAAATTGCTTCTGCTCCGATTGCATCTATCGAGAGTATTCAGGTCACCATTTCTCTAAGGTTCCATCAAACAATGCTTTCAGCGAATGCGATCCGGAATATCAACATGGCGCAACATCAACGAAAGGCATTATTTCGGAATTCATAGCTTCGGCCCGTGCGGTTAAACCAACGGATGTCTTTTCTCCTGCAATCAAAACCACATCGCCAATTGTAGAAAATAAACCGGATGCGCTTGAAGAAACCTTAGCAGCTGTGACCTAAAGATTTCTGGAAGCCAACGAAAGTAAACGTGAAAATCAAATGCGAAACGTAAGTACTTTAATCCCAATTTCTAATATAGATTTAAATTATCCAGTTTTACTTTTCTGCAGGAGTCTAAAATTGAAAACGTGATATCGTTTCAACTGCAACATCCAGGTGAATCTTTTGTTGTTCCGTCTTCGATTGAAAACACAAAAAAAAGTAATCCGATCATTCAAAAGAATCAACAGATCTATCAGGTTTCCTAGAACGAAGATGTCAACGACATTGATCCTTATTATCAACTTCCGTCAACATCAACGAATCGCTGTTCTGAATACTTTGACCAGAACTTTGCCGTTGTAACGCCGCCTACTCATGTAAATCAATCAGCAACTGGTTATTCTGGCATCGAAACCACATCCCAGATCAATCCGTACGAATTCACCGAGTTTTCTTCTACCGCTGCAGATCTTACGCTTCCACCCCAGGACAGGAATGTTTTTACAACAAAATCCTTGGAAAAGCTGCTGATATACTCCGAAGCAGGAAAGAAAATTTTGCAATACGCAGCCAAAGCTGAACTGTCAGAGGCCGGTATTCAATCAAAAATGTATTTCCGAGTTAACAGTTTCAATGTAAATTTGTAGCTCTGTAGTTTGTAATAAAATTTAATTGAGTAAGTTTTGGTATTGGTTTTACTTATTTATTTGCTTATTTCAAAAGTTGCATTATTTTCCAATTATGTAGTCTGTTTAGGGAAACATGGGTTTGAATATAATGCTATTATTGAAATAATTGATTTAACAATACTCAGATTATTAAAAAAGCAAAAGGTTAAAATCAACGCAATATAACACGAATCCCACAATTTTTTTTGATAAATTTTACTGGAACACCATCTAGGTTCTACTAACACACTTTGTATAAGATATGGGAAAAGGTACGTAGCTATTACGAGAAATTCTCGTGGAATGCGAGTTCATTAGTTCATTTTGTGCTACTAATGATTCACGTAGATGCTACGTGAAAAGTCTGATGGAAAAAAGCCACATATGTTTTCACGTAAGATTGATGTGTAGATTATTTTGAGTGTGATGTTTGACATAACTGCGCTGCTGTTTATTAATCGATATAAGCTCTGTAAGATTCAAAAAAATTTAGACTGATCAAAAATCTACTTTTGTCATACTAAGAAGTTTCTTTTTCAACTTGGTTGAACAAGAAAGTTAAACATGTTCAACTTTTGGCAAGCCAGTTGAATCTTTTGGCAACTTTTTGTGTTGAATCTTTTCCTTTGCTTCCACTCAGTTGTCCCATTTAAACGCCACATCACAGTTGAGCACGGTTAACGAGTTTGAAGACTGAAATATAATAGTGATGGTTCTATAGGGTTTATCTATAGAACCATGTGCATAACAGCACGACAGCGCAGTTTTAGAATGCTTATCTCAGTAAAAATTAAAAGAAACGGAAAATGTCAAATCGCAATCACAGCGACAACTGAATTCGTTCCGTCAATATCTATCAAAAACATCATCTTGTCTGAGCTGCTTAACTAGGGAAGTGACCAACACCAGGTTGACAAGTATGATTTAAATTCGGCTCCGTTTCCGATGTCGTTGTGTTAGGGCCAAGGAATCTATTTTTCTTCAAAGCCCGTGGAAAAATAGCAACAATAGAGCAGGTCCATATGTGTTTGACCCAACTATTTGCCAACAATAAAATGATGCGAACGTATTTGTTTCCAACTAAGATCAAAACAATATAGTGTTTTTTTTTCAGTGCGTGAATTGAGGATCATTTTTAAGCCACAATTGTATCTATTTAGATAAATGTATCTATAGTTCGTAAAATTTGAAAATCACTCTATGGTAATTAATCAACAGACGATATTTTTCCTATCCTGCTCAAGTTGCAGCAAACCATAGTTACTTTTGTCATGAAATGCCCAGCTGGCAACAAGTCGAAGTTGCGATGAGTTGTTCGGAAATCGTTTTCTTAGTTAGAGCCTTAGTTTAACAATTTGTGATTCGTTTCAATTTGTCTGTTGAGTACTTTTGAAATATTAAGCTGAAAGCTGGATATCTTAGTTTGACCGTGTGCATTTAGTAGTTGCCGCGTTTCTCACTTATGGCGCCACAAGCGCAAAAAAATGGTCGCCTGAAAAAATGTGAAGTGACTTATATTGTTAATATAGTACATTTGGCATCACTGTACCTTTTGAGAGAGCCCATGTTTCCTCTCTTCTTTGTTAACCATGGATTCAGCGCACCGGTGTTGTAACGTGTTGCCTGCTGTCTCTTACATTTGTTTGTTTTTAAACGAAGCATCCCGTTTGCCGTCACAGTCGCTTTGTCTAACATTTCCGTGAGAGTAAATGAAATAAGAAATACAGATTGCCAATCTAAAGAACAATGACAAACTAAAAGTTTGGTCTTGTACGTCTGTCTCATAACCTGCTATTAGACGAGTTTGTGATCAAAGCAATCGACTTGTTTTGGTTGATTGTTTTCGAGAGCGGATGGATAAAACGATGGAGTGGGTTGAGGAAATTTACATTTGCCGCAAATCTTGAACTGGCCTATTTCATTTCATCTTCGCACACATGCACGAAATCGCACTCATTCAATATTGTTAGCTTGTGTGCAGATTGCGGAGCTGAAGAAAACTGTTTCTTGATCGGTATCCCGAATAGAAAATAACCATTATCTGTTTGATCATTATTATACAATTTACATTCATGTTGTAATCACCATTATACATATCATCCATAATGCTTGTGTAATGTAAGAAACCATTCAAACTTTAAACAACTATAAAAAGGGTATTCTATGTATGATAATGATTTTATAAACAAGAAGTTAACAGTTCCGTATAATATATCCCTTGCTACTTCATTGTATGATATAACGAAGGAAAGATATGAACTATGGTCACGATAAACAAAAAAACAGGAAACTTTTTTAATAATACGTAATTTTTAGTTTATTATCACAAAACGTATGACTCATGTTATAATACTGATCATTATAATATGTATTTGTAAGGGAGCGGTTTTATCAGTTTACGTGAAGGGTGTGTTGCAATTTAATTAAGTAGATCTTACTTTCTAACTGAATTTTAAACCACATGTGAACAGTATTGTTGACTTTAATAATACACCTTTGATTGTAGAATTTTATGGTTTTTTAGTCCACTGATTTCTAATTATAGTATTTTAGTAAATCCTAGTTGACTTAAAGTTCCATAAATCAGGGTGTTTTTTTGTTGAATTACCTTTTCTTTGGTATGGCTTTTTGTACCTTTGCTTTGGTATGGATTTTGCTGGTATTTTTAAATTATATCCCCTCAATTTCTATACATTTTTCACAACGAAAGGCTTTTAATAAAACATATGTCAACATCAAAGGTGTGTTTTTATTTACTTGGATTTAGGGGGGAAAAAACGGAAAACGAATTATTCATTATTGTATCATGGTTGTAGCAGTTATCATCATGATTGAAATTCTCATATATGTAATAGTACTATACTGTAACGATATCTATTATCTTTTTATATCGTGTATATTTTATGATATAACCAGAATTGAACGATACCACCTAAAGTAAAACTGTAACGATACTTAACAACCTATTAGTGTTATGGTAAGATCTTGATTTTCCATAACATATATCACCGATATGATACACTTTATCTTCAGTTTATAATTATTGGAAGATAACTTGAATAATTATGAAACGATAAATGGTATAATACCTTTCAAATACTTGTTTATTCGGGATAAGCAACCCGCATGCTTTTAATAAGTCCCTGCAATTGGGAAATTTATTCCATGTCTATGAAATTGTCTGAGTCTAATGCTCGTTTCTGAAGGTATGTTTGGATAGATCAGAATTTAGCATAGGGATTAACATCTAAATAATGACAGTTTTAATTAAAGAATACATACAGCTTCACCAAATGTCTCATGTGCTGAATAAACTGCTAAAAACCAGTCCCGTACCCTATGTTGAGAAATAAATTGCCACTTTTCTATATATTTTTTTGTTTTTCTGTAGTCGGCTAAATACTTATCGGACAGAAACATTTGGCATAATGACAGTTTGGCATACATTCTAAGAAAAATAAGATCAATTTCCAAGTAATTAATCAATTTCATTTGGAATTACGATTTTGGCGCATAAATTTAAATTTTAGAGAAAAATAAAATATTTAGTATATCAATCATAATTTTTCTTAAATTATTTTACAATCTGTTGTTTAATTATTGAAGAAAATTTTAAAGAACACCCTAATAATTTAAGAAAGGAGATTGCAATACTTCCCATATTGGCATATTTGTGACAATTACGGTTTTAGTCGGTTCCAATAAACTATGCCAAACATAACTAAGCGATACATACTTCTAGTCTATCCAAAAATTCACTGTTCAATATCAGAGAAGAAAACATTTGATTTTCAAATTTCAATTTTAATTCTGAACCTATAAAGGCAATATTTTGAAAAACAGCTCATTTTAAAGAAGGGAATATTGACATGGATAAAAACCTATGCCAATGATATTATCCCGAATGGTCATTATACCAAATGACTACTTGGATTCAATATTATTTCAAGAATGTTATGCCAAATGGTCATTATGCCAAGCGACATTATTCCAATTGACCACTTAGCTCAAGATATTGTTATGCCAAATAAATAATCGAGTTGCGTATTTGAGGCAATCAGCGTTTGGAACGAATCTCAGAATGCGGACATTTTTTGAAGATGCCATCAAAGCTTAGCAATTTTATTTCCAGTGGCTTTACCCGATCTGCTGAACCGGGGTCTGGGTGATTTCTCTAGGAATATCACTTTTAGTCCGAATTTTAGCTAGAAAGTCTCAAACACGTTGATTCAAATCTAGTTCGTGCCTCTCGGTTTGCTTGTTCTATAGATTTCAACTCCTGCCTGCGATTGTAGGAGTTCTCTTTCTCCTAGTTCTTGTTTGAGTCTTCTCACTGCAGCCTAGTATCCTTATCCTCTTGATAATTATCCACTAGGTGATGCAATTTTTTCAACGAATCTCGGCAGAACCGCTCTCCTTTCACCAACCTTCTCAGATTTGGAGCAATGATGAGCACTCTAAAAATCGCAGTACGTAACCCAAATACCAAATTTCCACGATAGTTGAAAAAGTGCATTATCTTAGAACAGTTAACTTCCCCGTTGAAAAGATTGGCAATAAAAGTTGGAAATCGAAAAAATGACAGGGCATTTTTTGAAAACATGTCACTTCTCTTCAGTTAGTTTAATCAACAGATCTCCATTCCACCCTCAATTCCTAATTTCAATTTCCGCTTAATTTACCGTTGACATGATTCTTATAGAACTGTATTCTCATTATTTCATGTATATTATTCCTTCGATTTGCCATTTAACATACAAACAGCCATGCTCATCCCCATCATACTGGCAGTGTTTTTCATTGAATCCACCAATCAGAAATTAATTAAATAGGGTAAGTGCTCTCTCAGTAGAGGTAGTACCCATAGTTGAAGCAAGGGATTTTTGTTTGGTTTCTTCAACGATGTGATCGATCAACTATATTATATTGAATCCTAGAGCGTTTGAGCTGTTTAGTAGCATACCTGTAACTAGAAATGAGAAGAAAAGTTAGTATTTTCCATTTCATTTCAACAACCTCTATTGTTTATCTTGACATATGTCAAGAT
Organism: Aedes japonicus; assembly: GCA_034211315.2. NCBI lineage: Eukaryota > Metazoa > Arthropoda > Insecta > Diptera > Culicidae > Aedes > Aedes japonicus. Next base: position 87,249 of record JASCZW010005909.1, on the reverse strand, counting down.
AAGCAATAAAGGTAGTTGGAATTAAATGGAAAAAACTAATTTTTCTTCTCATTTCTTGTTATATTATATTTTTGATGGTGCTGGAAGTAAGCGATAAAATAAATTTAACCCTTAAAATTTACTCGAAATTGGAATTATTTACTCGAAATTGGATACAAATCAGAAGAATCATTAGTAATTTCCATATGATTCCAACTACCTTCATTGCTTGTTTCAATGGCGGTTTTTTTTTATTTTTATTTCAAAGTATAGACTAATACTTATGACAGACATACAACGCTGACCGTTGTACGAACTGTCAAATACTTGAATCCTGTACCAAAAACACGTACTAGACTAAAGAAGTACAACGCTGTACCAACAATCAATATGCAACTAGCGATTTGAAATTGGTTCACTGTTGTAGAACCCCTTGGTCCGAAGTACACCTTGAAGCCAAAACCTTGCTATACATATTTGCGCCTTTGTTTTGATTTGCTGGGTTATTTTGACAGAATAATTGAAAGTGTGTTCGTGTTAGTTCATTATTAGGGGCGCATTATTCAGTTTGGAACCGAGCTTGGGACCGATAAAAATCGTATTTGTTCGGGACCTAATGGTCATAGAGTTAGTCTATGGCTGTACGTTGTATGCCAGTCCCAGGCATAAATTCTACCAGGTGACATACTTGATCCACAAATTCTACGTTATTCTCAATTTTATTCACTTTATTTTAAAAGGAAACGGACTAGTACCTCCACTCATGATACATATACCCTAGCTAGATAAGAAGTTTGCAACTATGCCTGAAGTATCCCGAAGACAGTTCCCCCTCTTATTCAACTGTGCCCCAGGTGAAAATCCATTCTGCAATTAAAGAAATGAATGAGAGAGAAAAAAACTACAACAACGTGCCGTTCGAAGTTGGGAAAATTAAAAATCAAGTGTTTGAATCCAATTAATTCGGCTCAGTCTTCATCTTAGCCGTTGTTTGCCAATAATAGTACGCTATATTGCAATAGTTTTTCACGGGCGCGCACGCTGCCGAAAATTCATTCCATTGTGTGCTATCCGATCCCAACGAAAGGAGAGTAAATAAAGGAAAAATAAAAGAACGCCCTCGTTGCTAAGATTCGAATCGTCCCGGATTGCTAGGATCGTCTTTAATAGCCTAGCTCTTGTTCGTATCTCAAGCTAGTGCCCATCTTTGAACAGAAATCAATGGATTTTCGATTTCTAATTGTTTCTGGCTCACGGTTGTTTGGCTGGTCTCACCTGGAATTTCGTGTTCGAGCGATTTTAATTTCTGTTTGCGAGAGAAGAAGAAAATTTCTGGACCATCGGGAATGGGGATAGGAATTTCAGAAATGTTCTTCCCAACGGAAGGGAGGAGAGCAATTAAACGAGATCACAAATTACGCGCTAACAAGCAAGGTGTTGGTCGCAATGAGGCGAGAAGCAATTAATAGTATTTGTCAGAAATTGGTTGAAGATATTTAATGAAATTTATAGGCGCTAATCCACCGTATAAAAAACTGGTACTCAGGATATGTCGTCATACACGGAGCATGACAAAGTTTGGCACATTCCTCGCTTTGTGGAAATGAAAAAAAAATGCCTAAACGAAGTTATTTCGCTCGGGGATGAACATTTTTAAATCTCCATAATAATTAATATGGAAATTTACTATCAAACGGTGTTCGGCTTCCCTCTATGGATCATGGTCCGAGCATGACTGCGAGGCCATCGAAACAGTAGCCGAAACAGTTGCAACCGCGCTCATTCAATGATGTGAGGGAAAATTTCCCTTCGGGGATTTTCGTCGAGTTTACAAAAACGAGAAAAATAGCTACAAGCAATGGCGGGACGTAATCTACTTAAATGGAAAAATAGACCTTTTGTTTTTTTTTGCCCTGAGGACTGAAGGGTGTTTTTTTTATTAGAGGAAAAGTTTGTTGTTGTTGAACATTCTGACCTGTGTTTTCATTTATTTGAAAATAATCAATCTTGATTATTATAAATGAGTTGTACATTTTCATTCAAAACAAGAACTTGTGTGCTACAAGCCTTTTCTTAACATAAAAGCTAAATAAGATCTAGTGATAAATATAATAGGTTGAAATTGATTGAACAGCTCACAAAATACGTATAAGCGCACAAAACTGTTCCTTAATTTGATGGAAAAAACTGAATGAAGGCTGTAACTCGCAGACGAAATAAGCCTAAAAAAAGTGTTTTAGTTTTAATTTTTTCATATTTTTTAAAGTGATCAAGTGTTAATTTAAATTTTATTTGTTTTATTGCATACTACTTTGTTTACTTTTTAAATTTCGGTGCTCTCAGACCGACACATGCGAGCGGCATTTATGACATAAGAATAAGCCAAAATAAGCGAGAAAATATATTCAAGCAGACGAGGTGTCCAGTTGCGTCTTTTTTTTGTTTCTGTATTATCGAAAGACCCACTTGCGTGTGTTTCTGTTTCGGGGCACTTAATTTCTCATGGAATCTTTGTTTACACTCCTTGACGTCAATCATTTTTTAATTGCGGCTCGTGAACACTAATAATTTCTAAATGTTCTAGTTCTAGAAGTTATTAATTTTGTTGTTTTCCTTTTTTTTAAATAACAAGTGCTACATTTTCTAGAAAAATTCTTGGTAGCGCAGTTGAATTGTCAATACCTAGTCCACCTTTATATGCACACCTTGACTATCTGTCATGCGCATCAAAATAGGCCTCTGTTGCGGCAATGATACTTTTAAAAAAAAATTAAAAATCAAACATTGCAACTCTGTTCTCCAAATTATCACTAGTAAACGCGAGCATATTTCTTCAAATTCCACTAGAGAAAGCTTATCTTTTGACAGATAGGCCTATTTCGTCTGCGACTTACAGACTTCTTCGGTGTCGAGTGCTCGATCACTAAAGTTTCGCACCAGTATCGCACCGCTTCACGGTGTTTTCTCTCCGAGGTCTCTCCGAGGAGACGACGAGAAGAAACTTTAGTGATCGTCAGTCGGTGCGAATCAAAAACAAACCCAAAAAAGGAGAGAGTTCCTCTCCCATGTGCGCATCAATAAACAGAGTGCACACAATAGATCGCTAGAATAACTATACAAGCCACAGTGGTACATGAGCGTCTTTCCATGCGTCAATTTTTTGCCTGTTGAAGTGGCGGACTTGTTCCGTTGCTACAACCTACCCCGCAGTGGGATGTTTGGCAAAAGATTGACGTCCATGGTTCGAGTACCATTGGATACATGCCCTTTCGCTCAATTTCCAAAAAAAAACATCTATTAAATTTTCCTACCTGCCGCACTCTGACGGAACTTTCATTTTCTCTTCACATCTTTCATTCTAGCCAAAAACATTAATGTTCACTCTTGGTGCCTCATGGTGATGAGCGAACATCTCCTTCTACATCATAATCGTTACTCCTCGCACGGAGAATAAATAACATAACAATTAATGTATTTATAGTAGGTTTGGTGGTACCTCAATGTATGATTTAGGGTGTGTACCTTAATGTGTTTTTTTTACCTCAAAGGTTGTTTGTTGCCTGAAAGGTTATTAATTCCTACTTCGTTTGAAGGTAGTCAAATTGGTGTTGTGTTGTGTAGTTAGTTTTTGGGATTTTGTTTGTGAATTGCTATGCTTTCTGCTACATTTAGTTTCCAAGGGTTTGTGATATGTCTTTAAATTTTTATGTTATTTAAGTTTAAAAAATGTTCTTCGTTAAATATATGTTCAGCTAATTTTGATTTAAGTAGTGTATGTGCCCTTTATCAGTGTCTTTGTTTGCTTTAGTAGCTACTACAATATGATTTTTGAAATGAATATTGAGATTACGTTTAGTTTATCCAATGTAAATTTTTACGCAATGGTCACAAGTTATTTTGTAGACCCCGGATTTGCTTAGACTGTCAATGAGGTCTTTATCAGAAACTATGAGAATTTTAAGTTGATTATTTTTACTTGTAAAATCTATTTCAAAACCAAAGTTCCGTAGGATTGGTCGTAATTGTGTAGTGTGGTTATCGTATGTCATTGCTATTCTTTTAAGTTGGGGCTGTGTTTCTGTTAGTGTGGTGAGTGATTGTTTGTATTGTTTTTGTGTTTCTTGTTGATTACGTTTTGTATACGTTTTCGGGAGTAACCATTCAAGTGTGCTGTGTAAAAAATGTATTTGAGTTCTTTAGTTATGCTGTTTGGACTTAGTGGTGCACACTTTGAGTAAAATTAGACGTTGTGTACAAAAATAACCCCAAAAGCAGAGAGTTTCTCTCCCATGTATGTAACAAAACGGAGTGTGTACAAACAACCGCTAGAACCATCACCAGCAATTGATAGTACGTGAGCACGAACAGGCACGCATTCATTTGCCTGACAAAGGTGGCGGATTCGCCCGTGCCTTGACCCACCCCGCAGTGAGATGTTAGGAAAATGAATGCGTGCTTGGTTCGAGTACTGCTATTCATAAGCCCTTCGCTCAATTTTAAATACTTCTATCTAATTTTCATAACCTGCCGTACACTGACGGAACTATCAACACTTTCTCTTCATATCTTTCATTTCTAGCAAACATCACTGTCCAGTCTTGGTGCCTCATGGTAAAAAGTGAACATCTCCTTCTACATCACTTTTTTCTTCGCCAAATGGGGTCGTTTTATCTTCAATCCAGCATCAAATTGGTCCAATAAATCAGCATAGTACGGTCGGTAAAAATGATGCCTCGCGAATTTAAAAAAAGACAATTTCCATGACTTTTCCGACCGATGGAACCGTTTTCGCCTTCTTTTTAGCAGGTTCGCCGGGAAAAGTCCACTGTTTTGACTATTCTTTCATTTCAAACGTGTATGTAGTGATGGATCCAGGTTTCGTCAACAGTCACGAAAGGTGTATACAGGTGTCGAAGAGCAATCCATGATTTCGTGTAGTGACGTAAACCTCCAAAACAAGCGAATGATAACAAAGCAAGTTTAGTTTTTGTCCGCATCCTTTTAGTGCACAAAAAGACGAAAAATGCCACAAAATGCCGAAACCTTTTAAAAACTGTACCAATTACCGGAAATAAATATTCCACGTTTTGATTTGCTGCTTTTGTGAACTGTTGTTTTTGGAGAACTGCGTCACGCATGTTTAAAAAAAACCAGGTTGTGCATCATCTCACGAACACACTGACAGTATTTTGCATTACACTAATAGAAATTAACCACTTTTGCTCCACCTTTCTTCAGGTGGTCACCTTTATCATTGGTCTGATACTAGTCACTAGAAGGTGCATGGTCCTTCTAAACGGCATTCAACTTGACCTTGATTTCCTCACACTTCTTCCCACAAAAAAAATAAGGCGAATCACTGATCGATATTGCTTTTTCTCCATGGTTGCAAACAAAAGCGAACTTAACCATTTTCAACAGCTATCAAAATAAAATTACTTGACCAATCTGCCAGAATTTTTGACAGCTATTCTTTTAAAGATAGTGTTAAATGATGCCACATTTTGTGTCAGTCATGTCATCAGTCGCATACACGAGTACTTATCATACAGCTCACGTAAGGAATCGAGAAATAATCAAGAGAAGCAATAGAGTAGATGCAGTGATAAGAAATTTATTGAAGTAAGGTGAAAATTTTGGCATCCGAAAAAAAACTTAAGGGTAGCTCCAAAATTTCCAATCGAGGATGGAACCGCATTGTGAAAAGTTCAATACTTCGGAAATGAAGCTGGAACTTAACCTTCTCCCCATCACAGTCTAACCATTCCTGTCAGTGTTCATCAGTTGTCCCGGTACTGTGTATGGATTAGGAGAAGGGGTCTTCCAGCCTGTCATTACAGGCAAGTACAATTTTAACAGCCATTATTCGCCACCTGATGAAGTTATTCCCCTCGGAAAATCGGCGGCGAAACATCCATTTTGTGTGAATCGAAAACCACCAGGATGCGAGTCTGCTAGTCGTAAAGAAAGCTCCATGTCCCCTTGTCAAGGTTGAGGACTTCCTGCCAGCGGCCAACAGTCATCCCAGCCCTGTGTACGACGACGGAGGAGGGGTCTTCCAAACACCTTTTCATTTTAAGAAGAGGACACATTGTTTTGCAGATGTTTTATTTATTAGTAATCAAATTCAAAACGGTTTTAATGTATAGTAATAACTGCATCCGGAAAAAAAATGATTTTCATCTAGCTCCCAGATATGAAACTGATGCATTTTTTGACGAACACCCTTCATAAGCCTTTCCACAGTTCTCTGCGATACTTTTCGGTCAACAGATGACCACATTTTTTTGAACTCATAGACAGATTGTCCCTCTCTGCCATCCTCTCCGAGGTGCTACTTGATTATTGCCCAGTAGCGCTCGATCAGACGCAATTGAGGACAATTTGGTAGATATTCCTCTCTGTGAGTATGTGTGTGTGTTCAGGGAGGGGGGGTGCAATCTAACACTAATTGATCGGCAATCCAGGCACGTATTTAGTAATATTAAAAATAAAATGTTGTTATATAGTTATAATCAGATAGATCTCACCCATGGCCGCCTCCTTAATGACACTATCTTAATCATTCGTTTGGTGGACATTCCTCTTTTTTGCACAAAATTGATACTGTTCTCCTTCATCAGATCCAGCGTAGCAAAAACGTTGTGAGCGGATGCAAGATTAAGCCTGAACAGTGTGGAGATGTTGTGGAACAAGCCGCTTTTTTCGGCATTCTTTGTGATAAACTTCACCTTTGATGGTCCCAGCGGAAAAATGGCAATTTTTTAATTTGGCTTATGAGCAAATAGCCTGCCACACAAGAACTTTTTTGCCGAACTTCAACATCCCGAACATTCTTCTGTCGTCAGGTATATTTTCCCCAACAACCGCATTATAAAACTGCGGCTCCGGTAGGGTACATGGTCGTTTGCAAAAAACCATTAATAGGTGAAAAAACACCAATTTTCGCTAGAAGTGCCTCTCCTTATTCAATGGGTAAAACCGATTTACTCATTAAAGGGTAAAAGCAGTTAATGGTACAAAATGGGTATTGTTTTACCCATTGCAAAGAAGCCAAAATGAGTAAAAAATACCCATTTTTGCCTACAGACTCTGTAGCAGTTTGGTAGATTGTGACTTTATGATATTCATGGTAATTAATCAATAAACACAAAAAATAAAAAATAAAATACTTATACGTAACTAGAAATTAGAAGAAAAATTAGTATTCTCCATTTAATTCCAACTACCTTTGCTTATCTTCGACATTCTTTTACTTATACTTGTTTTAATTCATGCCTTTTTTGGTATAGCTATGGATTGGACTTCTTAACAAGCTCCTCAATGTTCCGTGCACACAAACCGATTTTTAACGTTTAATTCAAGTTAATGTTTAACTCAACGGTCTGGAAGCATAATTTTTAAGCTTAAAATATATTAAAAACAAAAAATATCATTTCCAGGGTTTTTTTTTTCATTAGAGTGAATCTAACGTTGAGAGACTCTCTCTCTGATTACTTTCTGAGTTTCTTGTGTTGTTCTGAGAGTGAAAAGTCTCATATAATATTTAAGTTTTCATAAAACAGGAAAACTGAAATAAGCGCCGCTTTCCACCAACGATGCATCGGATGCGCTTTGGTTTTGAATTGTTTTATCACTCATTAATGTATAAAAATATACTTATTTTGTTATTGTATGAGTTTTCCGCTAATGGGTATTTTTTTACCCATTGCATGGTTGAGAAATTTCTCCATTTTTTGACAGAAAGGCATGCTATTTGAAAACCGTGTAGTTGCAATATGATTCGTCACCCATCAAAATGTAACGATTTTTATGCTTTCTAACATTTTATCAAGCTTCCGGCATCGCTCTTTGGCTCGTTTCAGCTGTTCCGCGCTCCGTTTTGGCGTTGTTTGCTTATTGAGTGTCCTGATTTTATTGCTGTTTTCTACGTTTTGGACAAACCCAACGGATACTCCCAGTTTCTTGGCAACCTGTAGGACTGAGTTCGATTTTTCGGATAACAGAAGCTCAACACATTCTTCTCCTTTTGCGGGTTGACAGAGCCGCTGCTGTTTCTAAATCTTGGCAGATCGTCCATAGTATGCACCTCTCCAAACTTTTTGTTGATTTTTTGCTGACTAGTTTTCGATTTTTTTTTCACAATTTGAGCAATACTTCTACGAGACGGTCCCTCGTAGTACTTTTGAATAATCAAAACTCTAGTGTCCTTATCAATTCGCTCCATTTTGCTAAACTTCAACTGTTTTGACTCAGATAAAAAATGACAGTCGCCTGTCAGTGTATTGAATTACACGTTGATGTGAATTCCATCGAGATTAAGTAAAGCTTCTGTCATGTCCTCTTTACAAAATGAACAGTCTTCAATGCAGGCAAGTATACTATTCGCTTTGAATAATTCGCTCCTTGAATCGTCTGCTGCTCGTAGGTTCTCTACGCCATTCCACAGTATCCGGCCGAGTTACAGGAATCTCTATATACTATCAAAATGTACAGGGGCAGCGCACAAAACTGGATGACGCTAATGATTCCCGGATGCTATATTATCTAACAGTTGATCATCGTCGATACTGGAGTTAAACGATTATACTATTGAACATGTTTGGGTCACTTTAAGCTCAGCCTATTGTCTCGCTTATCTCGGTGGTATCTTAAGGTTGAAGGATTCGTCATCAATTTTTAGTCATCATCAAAAATTCAAAACAGTTTTTCGTTCAAGGATCACAGTGAAAATTTTCATTTCCAGAATTTTAATATCAAACGAAAAAACTGCTTTAGATTTTTTGATGATGACGGAAAAATGATGATGAATCCTTCAACCTTAATACCCTCAGATATGACGAGTGATCATTTGGTCTTATGTTGTCATGCTGCATGTGTGGATGGGATCTCGATGGCCACTGCGGACGATGACAAACGCGCTATATTAGGAGACTACAATCTACATAATTAACGATGAACACGACTAGTTGGCCGTATTGTGTTGTTGATCGTTCTCATCCAACTTTTTCTCGATCATGCACTAACTATTCAGATTGCATGTTTTCGAACGGTTTAGAACAAGTCAACGATAACAAGAATCATGCAGGAAACACACTTGACCTGGTTCTTGTTAATGATTCGTTTGGGAGACAATTTGAGCTCCAAGGAGCAGTCCACCCACTAATTTCAGTTGATCCGCCTCATCCTCCCGATATTATAATGGTTCAAAGCTGTATTAAAACAGGTAATGCCAACAACGAATATGAATCCTGGTGAGTGTGTGACTTTTAGTGGAACACTGTAACTAGAAAATAAGAAGGAAAATTAGTAATTTCCATTTAATTCCAGCTACCTTTATTGCTAATCTCGACAGATACGCGTATTTCATCCACAATGTGCAGACTTCTTCAGTGTCGCGTACTACTACTCGACTCCAGTTCCTGCCACGCCACCTTGCGGCAGTTAGCCGGAACTTTGGCCACAGGTGAAAAAGAAGCTTGAAGGCATATTCTTCCTTGGTCACCTTTTCGATCAAATCATCTGTCGTTTTGACCACGAAATTATTTGAATATTCTCTCCTCTTCAAATTGGCCCAGAACTTCTCGATTGGGTGGAGCTGGGGCACATGGGGAGGGTTGGCATGCTTCTGCACATTCCGCTTCGCCAGAGAGATCTCTTTGACCAGAATCTTCAGCCATTGTTTCTGGGTTGCCACTTGGTTTTCCGAGACGGCTGACTTGGACTGACGCTTCTGCATGTGGATATCCATTTTGTCAAATACTTCTTGACCGTTTGGCTAATCGCACCGTCCTCCCGGTCCAACGCACGGAAAACTACACGGAAACCTTCCGGCTTCTGTTGAAACCTCCAGTCGCTTAAAACGGTCAAACGGCTGGAAAGAAGCTTCCGCTCGATGGACTCTACCTTGTCCAGAAGTGCCGGAATCTTGTTAGCCGAATTCTTAGGCTTGGCCCTTGCAATAAACAAACTGATGGAGCTGTCAAATTTTAAAAGTATAAAGGTAATTAGTATATATTGACTGTCGATCGGTGGACCGACCACTAGATGGCAGGGTAATCGCATGAAAAAAATCATTTAGTCGCTTTTCTTTAATGCACGCATTAAACTAAAGGGCGATACGGTCAAAATTTGGTCAATATCAACTTGACGTATTTCTTTCAATTTTGCATTTAAAAAACCTGAACACCCCTCATTTTGAAGGTGTGTGTGTGTGTAGAATGTTGCTCCTATTTTGATTTTGGAATTCACTCTTCAGTTGTCAAAATGCCGTCCAAGCAAGAAGAGCAGCGTATCAAAATTTTGCTCGCGCATCGCGAAAATCCGAGCTACTCGCACGCAAAGTTGGCAAAATCGCTAAAAGTTGCCAATTCAACCGTTACAAATGTAATTAAAGTGTTTGGGGAACGTTTGTCGACAGCCAGGAAGTCTGGATCGGGGGGAATTCGAAAACCGGAAGCCGCTGAGACGACAAAGAGAGTTGCCGGACTATCGACTTACAAGAAGGTAGTGACTCCAAATCGCGATGATAAACAAAATACGACGGCCAAAGCGCGATCCCGGAGGCTGTACACGACGATGCTGACGAAGTTTGACTGCGTGGTAATGGACGACGAAACCTACGTCAAAGCCGACTACAAGCAGCTTCCGGGACAGGAGTTTTATACGGCAAAAGGAAGGAGAAAGGAAGCAGATATTTTCAAGCACACGAAACTGTCAAAGTTCGCAAAGAAATATCTGGTTTGGCAAGCCATCTGTACCTGTGGCTTGAAAAGCAGCATTTTCATAGCTTCCGGGACTGTCAACCAAGAAATTTACCTGAAAGAGTGTTTGAACAAACGTCTGCTGCCTTTCCTGAAGAAACACGGTTGTTCCGTACTGTTTTGGCCGGATTTGGCATCTTGCCATTACGGTAAAAAGGCCATGGAGTGGTACGCCGCCAACAACGTGCAGGTGGTTCCCAAGGACAAGAACCCTCCCAACACGCCAGAGCTCCGCCCAATTGCGAAATACTGGGCTATTGTCAAGCGGAACCTAAAGAAGACCAAAAAAACTGCTAAGGACGAGCAGCAGTTCAAGGCAAACTGGCTTTCTGCGGCGAAGAAGGTGGACAAGGTGGCTGTACAAAATCTGATGGCAGGGGTCAAGCGTAAGGCCCGGCAATTCGGATTTGGAAAAGCGGAAGCCTAACTGAATATTTTTCCTGAATTTTATGCTAATTGAACTTGAAAAATAAATTTAATTTGATTTTTTAAATAAACGATTTCACCGATTTACACGCGTTTTCCCTTGACCAAATTTTGACCGTATCACCCTTTACTATACCACTGGCTCTATCGGCGTTACGCAAGGAAAACTGAACGTGATTGAAGCGAAAACCTAAGCGATTTTTGAATTTCGTTAACTCCAAAGGAAACTGGATTGCCTTCTGTAATGCACTTGGACCTTGGCTTGGCGAGTACACAGGAAGATAAATCCTGATAGGTTAGGCCAACAGGAACCATCAATACTTTCTCTTCATATTTTACCACGCCACTGTGTAAACTGAAAACATCGTACCAACCTGGACCGGATGGAGTTCCTGCCTGTGTTCTGAAGAAATACTCTGTGAGTATGATTATTCCTTTACTCCACATCTTCAACTTGTCAATGTAGCAATACATCTTTCCTAGAGTAATTCATAGAGCTATGTCCCTTAAACTAGTTCGAATTCAGTCTTCTCAAGAAGTTAGGGTTCACGTTCAACGAGTGGGTAATGGTGCTAATTGTTTGCTAAATTGTTTCCTCCCCGATTGTCACGGGATGGAACGGGGAACTCAAAACTTCTTTCGCCTTGCATCAACGAACATCCTAAGATGGGGGATCAGGACCTGAGGCGGAATAATAGTAATGATAATCACCATCATCATAATCGTAACGATAATAACAATAGAAACCGGAAATCACGCCAGTAAGCAGTCACTCGTCATCCAGCTAACGCTGCACAGTTGAGTGACAGTTGACAATGGCCCCGAAGAAGGAGATGGTTGCTGCAGTCTGGTGCTAACGATTATATCCCGCGTTGACAGCGTCCGTGTCCTAATAGGGCCTACTACGATATGAATACGAATTATAAGCAGAAGACATTTTGCAATTGAAAGGAGAAACGAGCAAATGGGACGATATCATTAAAAGATGTAAGGCCTGCCGTGAATTGGATGTTACTCTTTGAAATACTCGCAAATGGACAGCGCACGTTTCGGCAAAAGTGCACTCGTTATCAAGAAAAGAGGGGCGATATAATTTGTATTAATTTCCATCGATTTGGAACAGTACATTGCGGAAAGGTTCGGAAGTGCCAAGGCAAAGAAAACCAATTTGACTTTTTACATCATTAGTGGTGCACCTTTCCTCTACGAGAAAGGAACGAGAACGGTTACGTGTATCCAGGATAAATGGATGGAATAATGAGAGTGTACTTCAGACAGATTTATTAGCATTTCTTTTCATCCCATAGTGCAGGTTTGGCTCAGAAGAAAATTCAGTACATATACCGGAACTGCATGAAGCTTCTTCGTTCAATGTACCGTATGTGGAGAATTATCGACCTTCACATGTTTCCATATCAGGAACACTTCTGAAATCCCAACCTGTACGGTACACGGAAAAACCCTCACCGAAGAAGGAGACGACGTCATTAGGAACGAACTGCTACAGAGAGCAGTTTTTCTTTTCATGTTTCATCACTTCACTTCCTAAATCCCATCATCAAAAAATACGACCGGCTCAGAGTGAGCGGTATAATTTCTTCACTAAGCCTTATGACAATCATGTTAAGGTACGAGGGAGAGTTGTTACATTCGGTTCAAGTGCTCGGAAGGAACTGAACCGGCAATAATAATGTGTAAAAAGGAATTTAATAACAATAATCATATTTCTTATTTCTCAAAGAAAATTACGACTCTATGCAGTGTCCGAGGGAACCCATGCATGCACTCGGTACCTTATGTCTAGGAAAGTTGAAAAGAAAAACGAAAAGGTTATGTCTACACCACGATCCCTGTGAACAATGAAGCGAAATCTTAATTAGATTTTTTTTTCTCTCCTGGACGACTTCCCAACCTCACCAGGAGGGGCAGACAGTGGAATCATTGACAGGTCATTCCGGGAAGAGTAGGCTCTGGGGATGGGTTAGCTCCCATCGAAGCAATCTTATTCTCATTAGTTTCCGCTTTTCTGCCTCATCGAGCTATAGCTGGCCATCCATACATGGTTCCTGTTGGATTCTGGAAGAGAATAAATCTGAGGATTCTTTCCATTAAGGGAGTCTTCTTAAAATTAAGCGACGGTTGCGATGTGGCGGATTTGGACAAAAGAAGAAGCAAGTGTGCTGCCCGGTGTGATAATTAACGACAGGATAATGAAAATATATATATTGTTGCATGGGTGTTCGGAACAAAACTAATGGAGTTAGTCGGAAATAAATTAGTGTAGGATGATTAATGAGCAGTATTGGGCCTGTTTTTATACAAGCTGCAATTCGTGTGTAACTTGAGATAGATAGATTGAAAATAGTTATAATTAGAAACTATTTATTTATTTAAAATTTCAACGATGCGAACTTTCAAAACCTGTTAAGAGAGTGTAACGATTGAAACTGACAAGAATAGTCTGAAAATCTACGAAATGAATGTGTGTAATATAGATAAAGAGAAAGACATCAGAACTGGAATATTAGCAGAGTGTTATTGGAAGAAGGGAAAGCAGTATACAGGCATAGTCAGTGGTAGTAAATGTACTGTATTTTGATATTATTTCCTGTTTATTACTGTTTTCATTACAACCAAATTGAACACACGCAAAAGTGAACCATTATGAGAGAAAATTTCATGACATTCTTGTATTGTTTTCTACAGACCACAAAACATTTCTGCTGCCATGGCTTAAACAAAGTTGCAACATAGATTTATGTTACTAGAATTTCATTGATTGATGACTTATTACTGCATGCATGCGATGTTTATTGTATGGAATCAAGTTATAAGAATGGATACTAACAACTCATAACCAAAGATTATCAAATAAGTGCGTTTATAATCTAGTTATCAAATACAGTCACACGCAATGTATAAACTGCATGAAAATGTCGGCAAAAGTAGGGTGACATTTTTCTCTTTCTATTTTCTATCCTCGGCGTTTGCTTGAACCGTACATGTAAACTGTTGGTGGTGGGCGTGCCTTAATAATTTGCAGCAGACGACTGTTCACTGGGCACATTGCGTCTATCAATCCAAAAGAGAACGACGAGAGACGCCAGAAGTTCAAAGAAAATAAACCTTTAGATATCATTCTATGGAAGCGCAAGGAAACTCCTGACAGCAGTGCTGACGTAGAATCAAAGTATTTTTCGCAAACAGTCCATTGATATCACAGAAGTAAGTTGCATTGCGATATCTTCGGGTATGTCTCGTCCTCGTTGTACTGAAGTCAGCGTCTAAACATACTAATGGGGCGAATAACTCCAACGCAATCGCGCCAACAGAACCCAAGGACACCAAGGAGAAGCGATTGCTGTTTGCTATAAACTCTGATGGGAAGTCCACAAAAAGAGCTTAGTTTCGTCGGACATCGCCACAAAATATCCAACCAAGAATTGCTGCAAAATTCAGTCCGTAGAGGTACCCGTTTTCAAACGGATTTTCTATGGAAATCAAAGGATCTGGCAGTCGGTGCTATACATGAACAACTTGGAAAAACCAGAGTTGTTTAGTAAATTCGAATATAAATTTCAGAGTATCAACATAAGAGTTACGCACATTCCGAAACACCAGAAAAGTGCTGTAAGATTCAATCAAAGTTCATAGTAGTTCCTTCCTATCAATGTGGTCTCGAAAAAAAACCGATAAAGTACTTTTAGGCTGCTTACCAATTCGCGAATTGATTTTGATGGAAAATAATCGATTAATCGATTAAAATCCCCTTGGCATTGATTAACAAACATTCGATAAGATTTCTGTCAAAATTGAGTTCCCGGCTTTCAGAAATAAGTAGCAGACTTAATCGATTATTTTCCATCGGTCAAGTTTAAGTGAAAATTAAAATTACTTCGCGAATTGGGATACACCCTTAGTATGCAATCTATTTGAAATCGCAGCCCTCACATATCCGGATTTGCTTACTCCACTGCTGTAATATGTCATCAATCGTTTCCGAGGGCGACCAGTAGGCTTCGAAGATAATTTACGAAAGATGTTCCAGAGGCTGGATAGTCAGGAAGAGAATATGCATATATCTTTTGGGCACATGCAGTACCAGTCCATAAGTCGCAAGTTCCCACGCTGAATGAATTATCCCTCAGAACACAACTCACAACAAATAACCCTTCAAATAGTCTGTCAAAACAACACAGCAAGCATATATTGCTCTGAAGGGTTCCAAAGCAGTGAATTAATTTTAAATTGCTAGTTTCCTATTGATTGTTAGATGCACTGCCTGTAAACGGGTGTTGGGAAGATTTCGAGAATGCGCTGAATGTGCTACAAATAAATATAGGCGTAGCGAGAGGGGGCAGAGGGGGGCCTTTGCCCCCTCCCCCCCCTATCTTTTGAATCAATTTTTAGAATTTTAATGTTTGCCTCATTTTTTTTATTATTGAGTGTTAATGTTTGATAGATTGCCCCTTTGCCACAATGAAAAAGCGCAAAGTTGCCTCGATTTTGTGACAAGATGTAGCAAAAAAGTGCAAAAAGTGGACATCCATGAGAATTTTTTTTAAATAGTAAAGACTAAAATTTTTCAACATATGATATTCTACGGGCACGACGAAAGGACTCAAATCCGAATTTCAGAGACAAGACAGCATGCGAAATGTTGCAGTTGTTTTATCCTATTCATAGATTTTATTCGTTGCTATGAGCATGAGTAAGATAATAAACATGATTGACCACCCGAGGCTGCTCCCGAGACTGCCAGATGAGCTGTTATTACACAGAGAACCACCAGATGATGCTTGGAACTAGCGTACACTTCAATGTAAAAAAAACGGGTGATCTCAAACTAATATAATAACCAGCGCCTACCTTGCCCGAATGCAGGTCAAATAAGAGAAGGAAAATTCATAAGAAGGGAACCACCAA
The DNA here is from genome assembly GCA_034211315.2 of Aedes japonicus. Lineage (NCBI taxonomy): Eukaryota > Metazoa > Arthropoda > Insecta > Diptera > Culicidae > Aedes > Aedes japonicus. Next base: position 71,155 of record JASCZW010005909.1, on the reverse strand, counting down.
CGTGATCCTACGGTAAACTTGCGGTTATATCCTAGATATATCCCACCCTATTTTTTAATATGAATACCTATTTCTGGAAATGAGAAGAAAAATCAGTATTTTCGATTTAATTCCAACTACCTTTGCCTATCTTGACAGATACGCGTGATTCGTCTACAATGTGCAGACTTCTTCAGGGTCTCGTACTAATAACTCGACCTATTTCTGATTTGAACCTATTTATACAATAGTGTTATTCAAACCAATCACAAAATCGGATAGTGGTTTACTTGCACCAGGATATGGTGGTACGGGGAGCATGGCAAACCAATATTATGGATCACAATAATTTGTGATCCCCATCACAGGACCACCAGCCCAGCGAACCCCACATCTCACCAGGAAGCATTTTTGTTGTTTATTTTTCTGTGCTCACTCGATTACTCACATCGGCGAATTATAGATAACCGAAAAAATACGAAACGCGCCATGGCCGATAGCAAAATAGTGCGTAATAAAGCATTGAAACAACTTTTCACAGCCGATGCTCGAAGCAAACTTTTTTTTGTAAACTGTTAATTCTTACAATGGTAACAATCCTATTAAAGCTGCTTAAGGACATTCTATGCGAGTCCATTTCAAATTGCGATTTAGGGATTGGTAAAAGTAAGAGTGTGTAGAAGCATTACGTGCCTTATGGCAACTTTATGCTTCTATTGATGTCCTGGCTCATTGGTATAGCATCAACCGGTGGAGACTTGATCCTATATTCAATGATATCATTATCTCCAATCCGCTCAATCAATTGCTATGTTTTGTAATACATTGGATGGAGTAATATTATTTGACGGGTGTTGTAGACGTCATCCAAATTTTGCATATTGACAGGCAATCTATGAAGACCCACCTAGTACCTTATAGTAAGAAACTTAGAGGTGGACCGCAAGATTCGAGCTACCTCAAAGATTTTTTTCTGTTTCTATGGGAGAAAACGGTGTTTTTGAGGTGTTGCTTTGTCAATATATACACCGAAAATTTATTTTCGTTAATTAGCTTTCACTCGTTTCGTAAACATGGATTTTGTAATGTCTCGTAAATTGTATGAAACATTCTTAATGCTTGCCATCTGGTGAAATGCTATCATTACACCTCTTTGTACAGTGCACGAAATGAATGTCATGAAGATCAACCAATTGTTGCTTCTCTTCAATCGTACTCATACATGTTGGTATTGCTCCTCGGGTGTGTTGGAATCATTGATTTATTGATTGTTTTTTTTAATAACATACTGAGTCGATATAGAAGATCTGTCAGTCAATCATGCAACCACCAGAGTTTCTTTTTAATTGATAACAAAATATTGGTAGTAGTTCATATTGTTTTCGAGCAATGCACGTATATTCTCTCTGTGCCAATAAATGCTTCGTGTTTAGACAATTACGCGTGTGGAATTAAGTACGAAGGTAGCTATTTGAAAAGTACAAATCTATTTACAATGAATTCAATGAATAGATTTGTTAGTCCTACCGTCGATTTCGTGATAAAATCAAAATTTAATTTTCAGTGTGGGTGAGAGGGTCGTTGAGGAAAAGTACAAACTGTGAACGAACTCGGCGGTTATGCTATACAAAAATTCAACACGACTGTAAAGTGAATATTTCGACACATATATATTTCGACACAAAACGTGTGGAAAACCTAAGGTTTTTAAAATCCTTTTTGTTTTTTGTTTAAATTCCAGAACAAGCCTAGAATTGTTGAATCTTGTTGCCAAATTTGACGGGTATTGTAAAATACGTTGGGAAGCGTAGAGAAGATAATCCACCTGTCGTTCACCCGGATTGTCACAAAGTGAGGGCTTGATTCCAGGGGCCTGGCAACCCTATCCTATATACAAGCGTTTGACAGTATGCAACATATCACGTCTGACGTTTGTTACTACGGATAGGAACGCAAGGATTGTTTACAAACAATGCATCTTTTGACGTTTGGTTGTTAGAGATGTTGACTACAGGAAAATCTCTGTCCGCCAGATGCCTGCTCGATTTCTGCTCTAGCCGGTGGAACTTGAAATTGTCCCTACTCTATTGGTCTATCGAGCGTTGTGTTGTCCGTTGCATAATGTTATGTGTTCTCTCTCTCTCTCTCATTATCTCTCTCTCTCTCTATCTCTCTCTCTCTATCTCTACCTCTCTCTCTCTTTCTCTTTCTCTCTCTCTCTCCCTCTCTCTCTCTTAAAAAATATCTTGCCCCACCCTATTTGAAATCCTGGCTACGCCTATGCAAATAAACACTTAGCATCCCGCATTACGAAAAATAATTTGCTATATAGTCAAAACTATATTTTGAATATAATATATATTGTCACATTTTTTGTTATTGTTGTAAAATAGTTTAATCTCGTTTTCACTATACAATCGCTACATTGCCTTTGAATTTTTTTTTTATTGTCTGCAGTCAGTCTGGATTATATACCAACTTTTTGGCATAGAGTACAGAAAAAAAAATGTCGTGAAAATTGTCATTTTGTTATGGTAACCTAACTTAACCGCCTATTCAGCATATAGTTATTTGACCTTTTATCATCTGGCATATTGTAAAAACTCCGGACACCCGGTATCCTACAAACACCGAAGTTCGGCAAACTTCTCTTGGTAAATCAGTTCCACCACGGAACAGATCCATTACTGACCTGGCATTGCTGTAGATACAGTTAAACAGTTGGAGGAGTTAAGTTCGGGATACGATGCTACTTTCGTTCACCTGCAATTCCATATGGGGCAAGCTTGGCCGTTTTGGATAGGCATCATTTAGGTACCGCGGTAACAGCAGAACGTGAACCAGTTGGACCTCGCAAGGGATTTTCAGACAATTGAGAGTTGGTAAGTGCTTTCAAAAACGCAGAGCGAAACAGGTAATTGTTATTCTTTTTGTCCCCTGAATTAAATGCACTACATATATTATATGATCACATCACTTATCAAGGTGAATCCTGATCCATCGAGCCCTACCCTACTAACATAGAAAAATCTCCTTCCTATGACCTTTGTGGGGATGCAGAGGTAAACACGGTCCCTAATCAGCAAAGGTCACACTAACTTTCCTTCCCTATTCCCACCTGATTGCAAGGACGTGGCAGGCGCCGTTATGGATTATTAAAGAAATTGAGTCACTGAAACGTGTACAGTGAGAATGGTCGGTTACTCCCAGCCCCATTCAGTTGATTCATTGTGCAATTTCAGTGATTCTGATCAATCACGGAATAGCAACCATTGATACGTGCAGTCAGTCAAGCTAAGCTAAGCTAAGCTATAGTTGTGAACTAGGGTATGTGTCCCTTGACTCAGCCTAATATGCAACAATCGATTACATTTTTCATTGTAACTCATAAAGTATTTGAGCTGGAAATAAAATTTAACAAGCAATACACTTCATAAGATATGATTAATAAGCCATTAGGTAGTATGTATCACGAGAAGCTACACAACTCGTTTTATAAAGTCAGAAACATTCGAGGGATATGGATGTTATATCGGTCTATGGGTACCAAATTGGGTCTAATCATGGATGCAAGCTCGTCCCATTCGATTGATTTTATATAAAATGCAATCTTCGTACGGGTTTCTTCCTGATTTTCTGATTCAAGGCGTTCCCATCTGTATTCGCTCTACCCAACAAAGAATTTCACAAATCAAACTATACTTTAACTGCTAAGAAACACTTTAGTGATTTTTACATATGATTTAGCGGTCATTCGACAATCAAAACATGAATCCTAGAGGGTTTGAGCTGTTTAGTGGAATACCTGTAACTAGAAATTAGAAGAAGAATTAGTATCTTCCATTTAATTCCAACTACCTTTGCTTATCTTCGACAGATACGCGTATTTCGTCTACAATGTGCAGACTTCTTCAGTGTCTCGTACTAATAACTCGACAAGTCGAGTTATTAGTACGAGACACTGAAGAAGTCTGCACATTGTAGACGAAATACGCGTATCTGTCGAAGACAAGTCGAGTTATTAGTACGAGACACTGAAGAAGTCTGCACATTGTAGACGAAATACGCGTATCTGTCGAAGATAAGCAAAGGTAGTTGGAATTAAATGGAAGATACTAATTCTTCTTCTAATTTCTAGTTAATCAAAACATTATAATTCACTCTACACAGATTTTATTTCTTTAGTTTGTGTTAAGATGAGCCATATGAACAACATTCAACCGGAACTCAGACATTTGTATTGTAAATGTTACCAATAACAACATTTTTAGTACGCTTTCATACAACAGGCCATAGTTGGGAACCTAGAAAAAAATGTGTGCCTAACATTGGGTCTATGGTTTTCATGTTAAATGATGGTACCTATGTGACCTGTTAGTTTATAACGTGTGACTATTTTCTGCACATCTTGGCTGCATTTTTCGGTTTATAGGTTCAATTTCGGCAAATTTAGATCATTCGAAGATCGTATAGATAATCTGTTCAGCTTAACCAGTAAAATCATAGTGTCGGAAGTGAACTACTATAAATTGATTAATTATGTCTCAATTGCTTCGAAATGAATCGATCATTCTGATAACAACATGATTTTGTTGATTAATGAAGAAATAATGACATATTTGGTACATAGGCCGAATCAAGGAGCTAGGCTAACATTACATCCCGTTACCCTATAAGTATAAAAGTCGTAACAATAAAGAAACGGTCGTCACAAATAAGGGAAATGATCCAGGAATGGTTTGTGATTATGCGGGATGGGTTTTAATACAACATAAAAGCTATAATTGATTGTTTAGGTTATCTTTTGTTTCCTAATTATTCGAATTAGTACCTAAATTTTGGTGCTCTTTGTTGTTTGCTATACACACATCCAACGCAGTGTCAGCCCGTTTCGGGTCCTGTTTTAATTTAAGGTTTTAACTGACTACTCACAATGGAAATTCTACACCATACCTCTCTATCAGATCTGTGAATAGTCCTTTCTTTAGATTATCTTTAAACTCCACCATCATTTCAATTTTATTGCTACAATCTTTCTACTTTTCTATCTGTAATATCCCTATTATATCGATTGTACTATACTGGTCTAAACTGAACCATACATTTATATACTTACCAATACTTACTTTCTACCCAGAAGCTCTGTATAAATGAAGAAAAGAATAAAGATTCAGTCTACTCTAAACCGTACACAGTGACGGAGCCCATCTCCATCGAAGTGATTTATATACCTATTTCAGGTTTTGAAGATGATCTAGTGTTTACATCACATCAGCCGATATTTCGTAAACCTGTTCAAGTATCTAACAAAATTGAAGAAAATTTTAAGGACTTTTTGAATACTTTAGAGAAGCAAGATATTATAACTCCAATTAGAGCAAGCAAATGGGCAGCACCAGTGATAGCGATACTAAAAAAAGACAACGATTTGCGAATGGTAATTGATTGCAAAGTTTCACCAAATAAAGTATTCTTGCCAAATACTTATCCTCTTCCGCTTGCTTGGGATATATTTGCTTTTTTGGAAGGTAGCAAGGTATTCTGCTCTTTGGATATGGCAGGGGCTTACACCCAGCTAAAACTGTCCAAACGTTCAAGGAAATACGTAGTCATCAATTCGGAAAAAAAGGATTATGTACTTGCAATCGCCTTCCACAAGGCACGTCTTCCAGTGCTGCTGTGGTTCAGAAGATCATGGACCAAGTCCTGAATGGATTAGAAAATGTTAGTTGTTGCTTGGACGATGTACTAATTGCAGCAAAATCCTTTCGTGAATGCTTGCATACGGTGAAAGAAGTTCTTTCAAGGATTACTGCTGTAAATATTTTTAGTGTTAACTTTAAGAAATGTATTTTTTTCGTTAATTCATTGCAATCTTTGGGACATTTTTTCAAAAGTGAGGGGTTTTACTGTCTCCTGAAATGATTTCGACTATCAAGAATGCCAAAGTTCCACTAAATGTTACCGAGCTTTTACAGCTTATTTTGGTTGAGTAAATTATTACAATAAATTTGTAACAAACTTGCTTACATTTTATGATCCTAAAACACTTCTGGTTATGGTGACAGATTCATTTTCCTATGGATTGGGAGGTGTACTTGCACAGATTGAAAACAACATGAAAAAAGCGGTATGTTTCACATCTTTCTCACTTACTGATGCACAAAGGAGATATGTGATATAGCGCCTTGGCGCTTGTTTGTGTAGTAAAAAATATTCAAAATTTTTTGTTTGGACAAAAGTTCAAAGTATACACTTGTCAGAAGGCTTTATTAGGTATATTTGGTAAAGAAGGGAAACACTCGATTTATGTAACGAGGCGTTATATTATGGAACTTTCCATTTACAATTTTGAAAATGAATACCTTCCTGCTGCTTAAATGGCAAATGCTGATTTTTGCAGCCGTTAAAAATGCAAAAACGAAAAATGCTTTTAAAAGATTGAATTTGTCCAATGTATTTCCTATAGATTATGCATTGATTTCAAGAGAAACTAAATTGGATACGGTTCTATCAAGGTTAAAAGAATTTGTTACTTTTGGGTGGCCTAAAACTGTAACGAGATTTTTTTTAAACTTTTTCGCACAAAAAGACAACTTAGAAGTAGTAGATGAAGTGTTTTTTTTATAGAAGATAAGGTTATTATTCCCGAATTATTTAAAAAAAAAGACATTTTAAAACTTCTAGTGGGATTGTGAAAATGAAAAAAAACTGGCTAGAAGGGCTTTTTACTGGCAAACTATGAACGCAGACAAAGAAGCATGTATATAATAAAACATTGTGGACCTTGTGAAGACACTGAAGAAGAGCAAGATGAGCAATAAAGGTAGTTGGAATTAAATGGAAATTACTAATCTTTCTTCTCATTTTCTAGTAACAGGTATTCCACTATAAACAGCTCACACTTTCCAGGATTAACCACGTAAACTTTTCTGGGAGAGGGGTTCTGGCAAAGTCTACGCTCCATACAAAATTTCAAAATAATGTATGGTGAAAAGTCTACGAGAGGGGGACATTTTCAAAAATGAGTCTAGGTGGTTTATTAAGAGTCCCTTAATGCATTGCCACAGTTATTAATTGAGAGCTTTCTATGTCAAAACCAATGCGTGGAATTGTATATTGTGTGGCAAGCATTAGGATTAACGCTATTGCCAGGGAAGTCGATAAAATTTCCGACTCTAAAAATGCCCTTGAATATTTTTGCTTTTTATCGACTGAGCTATCTGAGGACCAATACTATAACCATATACCTTCTATCCTATGCACGAATTTTGACCAATTTAAGTTAATAACCCCCTATGGTAGATGCGCTATTTCAAGAGTTACATATAAAATAATACAATAATAATATTTGATGAACGAAAATAAATTAAATATATTATATATCTAGAAAATGAGAAAAAAGATTTGTAATAGCCATTTAATTCCAACTACCTTTATTTATATATACATGATAAGCAATAAAGGTAGTTGGAATTAAATGGAAATTACTAATATTTCTTCTCATTTTTTAGTTACAGGTATTCCACTTAAAAGCTCACACTCATCCGGACTCATATAATATATTTTATTTTGAGTGATTCGCCATGACCGTGCCAATAACTAGTAAGAAGGCTATTCATTCTATTTCATTCTGAAATTCATTCGTGCAGAGTCCACGTTACAGTTATGAGTTCGTCTGTATTTTTATTTTCTATGTTTTTCTTCAGGGACGAGTGACTCTATTTATCTTCAGAGTCACAAAATTTCCCATAAAGAGTTAGTTTTAAACAAACATGATGGCTTGTATCAAGATTCCGCTTGCAATCATTCAGTTTGAATAACCTGATATGAATAAAATCGATGCATTAGGCATATCAGGAAAAACATTCGAATGCAAAAACCCTTAGAAGCCAACAGCTCTTTTAAGAGCCACCAAATGACTGCAAAAGAGATATATTTAAAATAGAATAATAAAACAACTGAGATCCTTATATAATCAAACGTTAATCAAACGGTCGTGCCGTAGGCACAAGCTCTCTAATTTTTCTTTCATCTATAAAGACCTTTTACGTAATAGAGCTCAAAAGCCAGCTTCTCATTTGCAAATGTTCTATGCATCTTCTGAAACATGTTGTAATTTTTTTGGGAGGAATCTGCTTAAACCAAACTGCATTTTGAACTGTGCAAACCACGAACAGTTTTAGCACACAAACTTTGCAATTTTGCCAACAGAATTAAACTTTCCCAAGAGATCGACAACGCTCCACTCGACTTTCAAACAGGATACAAATAGATTGAACGTCACATCCTGTAGTTTGTTGCCATCTTATTTAAAATTTCTGAAACTCACTTACCGACTTTTCCACTCCGTGTATGTCTCGGCGGAACACTAACTGCCACTGCTTAACACCTGTGCAATTTCTGCAACTGTCTCTTTGGGAGATACAAATTTCCGTACGTTTCGCTTCTACGCCCCGCCAAAGTGCATTATCCCAGAACTGAATCACAAAGAAGTTTTTCCGCGATGAAAAAAAAACTCATTTTACGAACCTTCAAATCTTCTCACCTTTCGAGCATTTACCACAAAACAGCACAATTGGGAAAAGTCAGTGTGATACGCCCCAAGTCACATCCCACACGGTGTGTAGTGGCAACACGTGGAACCAAGAGGCAAAACAGCGTGAAACCCAACCAATTTTCCACCGCCTGCTACGATCGGCAAGAATGTTTTTTTTTTGTTCGCCTACTTTTTCGCATAACCCAAAACTACCCACCACCGACCCTCGATATCACAGAGGGTTCCGGTTATTGTCAAATAATAAAAAAGCAACTAATTTTTTCCGGACTCCTGACAGTTTTTCCCCCGGTTGGCATCTCCGACAACAACACAACGACACCAAAGTGACAGCAACGTTCGGAGCGTAAAAAAAACGGGCACTATCCTTCCGTGGGTTCACGAGACTGTTGGATTGGACGGTGTGTGGCTTGCAAGTTCGGTCGTCCGTTCCATTCTCGGATGCTGTTGTTCGCCCGCATTTGCCATTTTTAAATTTATATCTTTAGTTCTGTAAATAAATCATGTCATTTTGCATTTTGATAAACCCTATATGGGTAGACAAGTCCACACAGTCAACTCGTTCCGTTTCTAGTGTGACTGGTGGGCTACAAAAAAAAAGTCGACCCTTTTTTTGCGAATGTTCAGTGTTTCAAGGCTTATAGAATAACTTTATAAAATTGACACTAGTAAATTTAGGTAATCCAAAGTATGAAACGTTCAATGGTCAACGCCCCATAACTAATCGTCCAAATAGTAAAAAATCTCCTACCAGCATAACATAGAACGTGCACCAATAAATTGCATTTCCTGCGTTAAGCGATTCATTCGGGGCCGGGTTGTGAAACGAACAAAAAAAATGGCCGCTGTAACTCTCATTCCAGTTAAAGTATCACGTTCCAGCATCGTAAACTACGTGGCATTTCCATTACCGCTTGTGCTTTGTACTTGTGCCTGCAGGCGGGGATTGGTGGTTCACCCGGATCAAGCTCCGCGCCATGACCGGCATGATACGACCGTTAAAATGTTACCAATCATTAAACGTTTAACGGTTCATTTGCCATGTTCGGAGTGATTGAAATCACCACCGTCAAATTTTGATAGGGCCTACCCATCACGCACACCGGCGATACATGGCGCAGAATGGAAATTTGTGCGGCGGATAATTGTCCGATGATGGTCACAAATCAGGCTTTCGCGGGGAAATTTTCGTTATGGCTCGGTACGACTGTGGCTTTGATTTGCTGTTACCTGGTACGATTTGGTAGAGTTTGTTGCCCCCATAGAATTTAATTTGTATCTAGTCTATCCGCTTGAGAGAAATGGAGTGTTTTTACTACGCTGGAGCACCTAAAATTCTGAAATTACGAAAAGCTATTTGAAATGGCTATTCCAAAACTATTTACAAAAATATATTTCTCAAACTGGTCACACAATGTATAGCTGTGTCCATTTAGAATCCGGAATAATAAAATCATCTGCTTCTCGTTAACGGATTGACGTACAAATAAGTTTAATTAATCAAAACAAAGGAATTCACTGTACTTTAAGGTCAAAATATCAATACGATTCATTTCTCTTCGTTTCTAATGAAAATTCGCACTTTCTTCTTTATTCCTCCCATCAAACGCTGCACACCTCCGGAATCAACTTCCTTGACACATTTGTTACACTTTTCTTAAACTTCCGTTTCATTATTGCCGAAAATCTCTCGATGGGCCGGAGCTGCGGGCAGTTGGATGGATTTGTAATTATCGATGAAATCTACTTCATTATCGCGATACCACTGGAAGACTTCCCGGCTGTAGTGCCAAATTGCCAAATCTGGCTAAAACTTCACGGGACTTCAATGAAAGGTAGTACGCGGTTTTGAGACATTCTTCCTCCGTCGTCTTATTCGTCACGAACACTTTGGTCTTTTCTCCGCAGCTGCATACCCCTTGCCAAATCATCAGTGGCAAATTTGTCCATAAAAGCAAACTTAAACTCCGCAGGAACATCTCCTCGTACCGTCGCCATGTAGAATTTTTGGCCAGGAAGCTGTCCGAAATCCGTTTTGACGTAGGTTTCATCGTTGATGAGCCAAAAAACCTGCTGGTACAATTTCCGAGCTCGAGTTTTGGTGACGAAACTTTGCTTCAACGTTCTGTTTGGTTGCTTGCTGGCTCGATAAGAACGATATCCTGCTCGCAAACGAATTCTTCGAACGGCACTGCGAGCAGCAGCATATTTTTGTGCGATTTCATTATCTGATAGTCCAGGGTTTGCTCTGACGGTTCTCAACACCTTCTGGTTCAGCTTGCGGTCATATGACAGGACTTTACAGGTGACTTTCAGTTCATTTCACGCTCATTGGCTGAGGAGATTCTCCGGCCAGAACAGCAATCCAGTTGGACCCTACTTTCTCCGATCTGAATAAAATTTTGTCCATATGTTGGTTTCTAACGAAAATTACGTTTTTTTTATTAAAAAAGGTAAAATTAAGGCGTATTTAAAATGTGGATTTTATTTTTTCAAACAAAACTTTTTCGTAAACGACTCATCTGATCAAAATGTTGTCATAGAAAAAGTTGCATGTAATGAATTTTTTTTCAAGAAAAAGAACATTGAAACTAAACAAATCGTAAATTCATGCTAGCAAAACATAAAATGTTGATATTCTCAAAAGACCCTCACTTCGATCCTCCTAATTTTTTTAAAAAAAAGCTGAAGTTATGTCACTTCTTTAGTTTTTCAATTTGTTGTTCTTAAGTATTTATTAGTTTTTTGAAAATGTTAAAACTAATTTTTTTTTAAATAAAATATACAGATAATAGATTTTATGCAATATTTTGAATTTATTGTGAATTTTAATAACAGAAATTTATGTTTTTGTTATTTTTCTGGCCTTTTTTTATTGTTTGTCCTAATGTTTACAACAAAATGCATTTTTCATAATAGATTATAAAAAAAGTCAATTTTTTCTCTGACACGGTGGCAAGCAGCCTTACCCTTTTCTGTTTGGACGCGATGGAAAAGAATCAATTTGATGCTTTTGGATATGAGTGTGTGTTTCGAATAGTTTTGTTTAGGGAGAGAAGAAGCAGTATTTCATACAATGTTGTTTTTTTTATTCAATTTTCATTGAATTTATTACATTTCAGATCATGATCATCTTTCGTTTATTTATTTGTTTGCACGGTTTAAATTCTTGGTTTTCAAAATGGGAAAGACGTGAAAATTCAGGTTTTGAACAATTGGCGAAGCGCTTTGGAATTCATCGCGCGAGTGTGAAATCCATCATAACCAAGTTTGAGGAACACTGTGCATTGGACGAACTGCCAGGAAGAGGCAGAAAACTCGGATTTTTCAACCCGAAACTGGGCTCGGAAATTGTATTCGCGAGTTTTGCAGCAACCGGGTGCATGTGTTTTGATGGAAAACGAGACCTATGTCAAATAGCCCTGGGCATTTGCAAAACCTTGTGGTAGATTAATAACTACCAGGTTCCAGGGCTAATCTGGATCTTTACCCAAACGGGAAAGATGTAAACTAGTGTTGATGTGGACCAGAAGTGCATTTGAACACACTAGTAGTAGTATATTAAATTTTAATTCGACGCCTGTTCTTATTTTATTACAATAGGTATAGAATATGCATAATTTAAATTATATTACTGCTATTCAAAGAACCGTCTATTAATTTCAACAGTTTTATTATAATTGAGCTTTATTATGGGTCTGCAAATTTCTGGAAAGCATCACCACACAGATTCTACATTTGGTTTGTCTATTTTTGGCAGAGGAGCGAATATGTCTGTATACTTGTAGAACAAAAAAAGATACAAAAAAGAGCCTGAAAGGGTCACAGTGGAAGCAAATAAACCAGGACGAGATCGATAAGGACTTGAACAAGAAAGAAAGTAAACAGAAAAGGGAAGAAACAACGAAGATTGGTAAGAATGTTACAGTTTTACTTATTATATACATAAAACCATAACTAAATGCGCGCCAGAATAAAAAAAAACTGAATTTTGATTCAAGCTTATATCAATAGCAGTGATTGACAGTTACTTATACTACTGTAGACAGGATGTCCTGGGCCCAAATTGATTTGGGCCCGCTGTCAGCTGTCAAATAGAAGTCTTATAATTTGTTTTGGTTGTTTGTTTTGATGTGAAACACCACAGAAAGCGATCTTTCTGCTTTGTATGACGTGCACAACGAAAACGAGCAACAACAGACAAAACGTAAACGAGCAACAACAGTCCCAACTTACAATGTTGACATTATTTTGACAGCTGAGCTTGCTGAGATGTTGTTTACGTGAAAAAGTGGTCTTAGTTATAAGCCTGGTGGAAACATAGCAAAATGTCATTTTTGTTTCATGATCCTCTTTGCAATTATTTGCCCAGTCATAAAGTTGTCTTGTATTCGTTATAGAATGTTCGTGTTGTTTAGCTTAACTTGTTCTAGCTGCCTTCTCTCTTAAGAGTACTTCCGATTGCATCACAAGGACTCTTGCCATGTGAAGTTGCAAAAAAATGCTATTCAATTTCAATATTATGCCTATCTTTAGATCCACAGAGGCTAGCCAATTTATTTATATTTTAACATACAAATAATCTTTTTTATTGTAAATAGTGATTTTTAATATTCCAATTATTTTGAGGTATACAACTGAACTGCTACTGTGTCATGCTTTAACCTTCTTTGTGCATTAGGAAAAGGTTACATATAGTGCATTCAGGGTAAAAAAAGACCCAAGATTTTGCTTCGCTGCCAAAAAATTATTTTTGAACCGATTTTTATAATGTTGGTCTCTAATGAAACGTATAAATTCTGCAAATCACATGCTGCTCTGTTTTTAATAAATTATGGATACATAGAAACTTAAAACCGGTTCTGGTATGCATCCGAAGAGAACAATTTTGGAACCTCATATATTTGTACCGTCCGACGGCTCAAATTCACGACCATAGACCAACCGGATACTCTTGAACCGGTTCCGGTAGGACCCAAAGAGGACAATTTTGGAACTCCAAGTATTTGTAACGTTCGGCGGTTCAAAATTCTTGGTTTTGCAAACTGCTAACCGAAAACATCGTGTCATAGACCTACCAATTTATTTGGCCACATCCGGATACTCTACTGATTCCGGTAGGGCCCAAAGATTTATCACCAGAATCCGAAGAATTTACGATTGCCTTATCTTCTTGTTCTGACTCAACTATGTCATCTGAAGATCCAAAATCGAAATCATCATTCATGATAAAATTCAACTGAAAGAAGAAAAAAAAACTTATCCATTTTATAGTAAAAGTGATATATTTCTTACAAAGCTGGTAATATGGAATTAAGTGTTTTTTTTTACAAAATTACTCCTTATTTTTGCAATACTTATTTTAATAATCACATGAAAAACAGAAATGTTCGAGTTCCATGTTTTACAAACTTGAACGCAATGTATTATTGTTCAAAACCTCGAATTCAACTAATTAATCCAAGATAGCAACCCTGAGCCAACTTTGTCCTGTAAGAGCCAACTTTTGTGGAAAATATCCTTGTAATGAAAAAGAAAAAACCGAAATCATGCCACCTAATAATGACAAAGATTTTCAGGAATTATGTAAATACATAATGTAAAAGTCTAAAGAAGTTCGTGGGGCAATACCATTCGGGATGCATAGGTGCCCGCGCTGCTACGGACCAGATTTACGCGATTCGGCATATGCTGCAGAAATTTCGCGAATACAACGTGCCAAATCACGTTTTGAGTGAATTGCAGCTTTCGCTGAAAATGAACGAAAACGTGCATAAGCGTGGGCCCACAGAACTCAACACATTCACATTTTACAACATTTCTTGCACTTCAGTATCAACCGAAAGAAGATCATATATAATAGTAACGAATGCTTGTAGAATTTTTTATTTACATAAATATATACACTATTATATAAATATTTCATGGGAATGGGAGGGACCATCAGGACACCCAATTGAAGCATTCTGGATGGGGAGAGTGGCTCCCCATTGCTAACAGTTTGTGAATAGAGGGCGGGATCTTCTCCCCGCCCCTGACCTTCGGTTCAGAAAGTGGTATGGGCGCGTTCTGTCGAGTCGGTCGCGGCAGATTTCATGTGTGAATCGGCTGCCCCATCAACGTTCAAAAGTGCCTAAACCAAATGGACAGCTTGTAATGATCACTTGAAGATGCGATGGGGGATCATTGCCCTGTTATTCCCAAATGAAGCACGTTGTAAAACGTTTCTTGTATTCTATAACCAAACATGATGGAATTGAGTAAACGAGCGAAAACTCAACGGGAATGATCTCTCATATGCATCCGTCGAACCATTCTGAACGGCCGTAGTGAGAATATCACCATGAAAATCTCACATGCGCATAGCGTGTTACCAATCGATAATCCCTTTTCCTTTCTGTTCTCTTCCATATCCTATGACCGCGAGCAATATCATGTGGTCGTCCTTAAGTCAACTCTTCAAAAGCAGTAAAATCGAGACAACACAGAGCAATAAAGAACGGTATAAACCCTAACCAATTTTACTTTCAGACAAATTTTCTAACAAGCAATCAAATGACCACTACAAAATATACTGAATATCATCATATCGACATAATATATAACGGGAAAATGGAGGGACCATCAGGGCACCCAAGTGAAACGATTTGGATAAGGAACATGGGACTGACTCCTCCCTATTGTTAACATTTCGCGGAACGAGGGCGGGCTCTTCGACTCCATCTATTGGGTTTATTCTGTCATTCGAGGGCTCGACTCTAATGCTGTATGTGTGAACTTGCTTTTGGAAGGAGATTCTCTTCCCTATATTCGCGGGTTTCGCGTAAGTGTCTCTGCTTACGCCCCCCAAACATTTTTGGCCCTTCATACAGGAGCTTGAAGATCACAAACAACAGTAGAAATCGATCAAATCGTTTTTCAGATTATTCCACTGCTATGGAAAGTTACCTTGCTACAATAGATGGTAGTATCTCATCATCATCAACAGAGGGCGGGCTCTTCTCCCCGCCCATTGGGGCATCCTCATGTTATAGTACGTTCACACTACTGCTTATATTACGTGATATAGAGAATCTTGATATCAGCAGATATACATCTAGTTTTCACTGGAAATAATGTACATGTCATTGGATATCAAGATACTCTATATCACGTTATATAAGCTGTAGTGTGAACGTACTATTAAATGGCTTACTCTTTTGACCAATTCGGCGATTAGAATCGCGTACAGACATCTGCTGTTTGGGATAAACAACGGACACTCACTGATCTGCTTATCTATTTACTGGGAAGATTGAAATAATAATTCGTTGATCTACAGCCTGGATAGAGAGTAAAGCGTTCTACGCTTCCTTAAAGAGTGCTTAATTTGTGACCTTTTGTTCAAGAGAAAATGACTAAGAAAGCTATTGTTTACAAGAGCAGATTCGCCCTAATCTAATGTTGGAACTGAATTGTTCAATCTTGATGTTGGAAGGAGATTCTTTATATCCCTGTGGAAACGTATAAGTGATGTTGCCTTCCACCCGGAAGCGATACAACCGTTACATCTATCATGTAACATACATTTTTGTTTGTCGACATCGCGACTAACATTTGGAAATGGCTGAAAATATTGTTACAACTGAATTTCCTATTAATAAAATTCGCAATAACTTCAGAACGGCTGGGTTTACGATAAAAAGTTTTCATGTGCTTTTTTATTAAAATAAATAAGAAGAATCAATCACTGGTAAAGTCATATAAGAAAATGCGCAATTTTGCAATATTAAAAAACCCAAAAAAAAATTTAAAACAAAAATTTTAGAAATTAAAAAGGTGACCGTCTTGAACTCTTCACCAAATTTTAGGATATAACTTCAAGTTTTACAAAAAAAAATTCAGAAAATTCGAAGGGAGGAGCCTCCGACAAAATGAATGTTTTATGTATTTTTATTCTTAAGGAACACTTAATGCCCTACAACTTCTTCCCAAACGACATTTTGACCAGAATTATCGTTTACATGTTATGATGTTTTGAAAAAATTAAATTCACATTTTACATAAACCCTTATAGAAAATTTGTCCAGAAAATTTTAGGTTTTTTTTATGAAAATTGTTATCTTGAGTAGAAACTTACTTATTGACAAAATTTCATTGAAACCGGAAACTGTCGAGACAAAATCAATAATTTTTTTCAGCATTTCTGGCTGGGAATGCTCTCCTGTCTTATGATCAATTCATTCAAACAAAACCACAAAATTAGGCTACTATTTACCTAGTCAATTTGGGACATTTACGATGCGTTCAGTGACGCCATACCATCTCTTCTTTAACGTGTCGTTGGGAGAAGTAAATAGACCAATCTGAATGCCTATACCTATCCACTATCATTTGGAGTTCCGGAATGGCCACAAATCTATGTGAGCATATTTTTTCCCTCATGACGACAGGCTTTACGAGTTGTGTGTCAACCCAGGAAAGATACGGTAGCATTTTCATCGTCATCATCATCATCATCATACTCATCAGCATTGGGAAAATGAGGACTTTTCTCCGTCCAAACAAACAAGGTGAAATTCGTGATGTCGTTGTTGTAAATTGTCGGGACGTACGATGGGTACCAATAGTGTCCGGCTTTTCGCAGAGCGAACCAAATTTTCCCCAGCGAGTTCTCCCCCAGCCACATCAAGGTAATCAGAATGTATGTTCTATATGCAACGAACGGAATGATGATCACTGTGAAGAGCCTTTCGCCAAATCTAGCGGCATCACCAGCAGAGCGGATCGGCCGCAACGAGCACGTCCGCATTTGCATAAATTTAGGGCCATTTGTGATTTGTGCCCTCCTGGCTTTGTCACTGGGAGTCATCGTAGGAGGTCACGCAAAAGTGCACGTTTTATTACACTTCTCAAGTGCTGTAAAATGTCTCCTGTGACATCATCGGTGGTATTATTCATGAGCGAGTGAACGGCGAACGAACATAATGTAATTATTTGGGGTGGCAGCCGAGCAGAGTGATAATGTTCTTATTGACACGAACGACAATCCGTTTCGTAGCTCAATTGGCCTGGATATCTTATTCTTCTCACGATGAATGCTGCTGGCGACTGCCGCAAGTCCCACGGGCATCACTTTTCCGGGCCATAATCATCATCAAAATGCATAGCAACAGAACTGTACATCCATACCCAGTAGTTGAATAAGTCGAGTGTGCAACAGACAGCAACTTTGGTCCTGCTGCAGTCCGAAGGGCTCGGGGGAAATCCTTCATCGTACCATAAAAAGGATTTAATTCAATATTATTTAACAATTTAACATAGAAAGAGGATTATCCGCTTTGTCTCTTTGTCTCTGACTGTCGGAGTACGACTGCGGATGTGCAGCGACCAACTGGAGAGTGGGCACCATCGCAGCAGCACAAGAAGGGCACGATATTAAATTTGAACAAAACCTCTCCAACTCTCAATTTTGGATGGCGATACCTAGCAGGTTCTGACTGACTCGGAGAAACTGGCGAGATTCCGTCTGGCTTCTCGATTGGCCGAGCTGAGGGATGAGTGAAAGGAATTCGTACAGATGTGAAATCGCAAGCACCGGAGCTAAATCTACGGACGACGGACACATTGGGCGTGGAGATATGATGCCATATCTAGATTAGAGTAAAGTTGAGCAACAGTCTAGAGGAAAGCTCTGGAATATGATATGGCTTTTTTTGGATGCTTTGGTAGTGCTTCCGGAAAATTGTCCTCGTCGAAGTGGAAACGATACCATGCTGCAATTTCAATTTTCTGGTGTGTTACTTTTGCTGCACGACTGGCGACGTTGGATTCGGGACAAACAATTTGAAGAGCAGATATTTTCAAGCTGCATTAGGGTGCAGGGCCACTTGGCTGAAGAATGATCAATCAGATTGTAGAATCTGGATGACTGTGGTCTCAGTCTAAGTCAAAAAATCATGTAAAAACTCTACTCGAAAAATAAGAGACACAATTATGTTGTATCTTTTTAGTGTGTCGGTAATAATTGGGTAAATGTTGATTGAAACTTGCCAAGAGTGTAATGTTGACCAAGTTTCATCACAATCTGTCAAGTGGTTATACACTCAAGCAAATAAACTTAAGCATTTCAAGAGGTTCAACTTATGAACGATGCTTTGGTATTTCATAAGGCGGACTTATAAATGGATTTAGTTTTACACGACGTTGTTCTTGTACGCCTTCAAGCATTCTTGATTACAAGTGTTGAGGTCACATAAAAAAATGCGAAAAACCATCTCAGTTTCAAATAAGTTTTTTTTTCATAGAAAATGATAAAAAAAATCATAATTTTATTTGGAGAATCGTGTATTATGCTATTCATGATTACATTACTCAATATGCCCACCATTTTCTCGATCACCTTCTCGAACAGTTGGCCTGTTGAAGTGGCGGACTTAGTCCGTGCTTCGACCTACCCCGCAGTGGGATGTTAGGCAAAAATGTCGTTGGTTCGAGTACCACTGTACACATCTGTCATATTTCCAAGCCTGCCGCACACTAGCGAAACTATCAAAACTTTCTCTTCATATCTTTCATTCTAGCCAAAAAACATTGTTGTTCACTCTTGGTGCCTCATGGTGATGAGCGAACATCTCCTTCTTACATCGGAATCGAGAGTTGAGTCCTTTTTGAGGTATGATGCGGTGCTCCTTCCTGTTGGTAAATGGCGTGTTGGTGTGCGCAAAGTTGGCTTTCATTCAAGAACGTTGTCCTTCAAGATGTTCATGTAAACCTCGGAATTAAATGTTAATCCAGCTTTGATAAATACTGGGAGGATTTTCAATCCATTGGACGCAACTGCCACAAAAACCATGACTCCCGGCCGAATGTTTAGTTATAAACTTGCATTTCACGTTCTCTGGAACATCCTCAAAATTCTTCGGCGAAATAAACCTGTCAGTACGAGTGTTGGATACGGGATCGATGGTGAACATTTTCTCATCGGAGAATACGATGATGATATGCTTCTTTTTCAATGCTGACACCAAACGTTTCGTGCGCTCCAGCCGTAGTTGTTTGATACGGTCCATTACAACGTGGCGCTTTACTCTTGCTTTGTTCAAACATTTCAAGTCATCTTTGACCATGGTAGTTTTTGAAATATCGGCTTCCTTAGTCAATTTCCGGATCGATCTGATAGGATTTCGCCTCACTTTATCTCTCATTGATCTGATGACCTTAGGTTAAAACAGTAAAAATAATGATTAAAGCTACCCAAAAACAAGTATTGAAAACTTTCGCATTTTATCGTAGGACTACGTTTCTCTTTTCTATACCGGGTGTCATTTCAAAATTTTAAAAAATGAGAGCGTTACGCAAAAGTGGAAGGTTTTTGAACGCTTATACCTCTCGTTCGACTAAACAGAATGGCTTCATTCATACTCTATTTGTTCCGACAAACTCACTAATTTTTCGCATTGAATTTCGAAAGAAGTTCTATTAGTACACAGAAAAAATGATTAATTTTAACAGGCGCGTAAAATTTCCCCTCGTTCATTTCCAAGCAAAAGTCTTTGATGTGCCATACAACAATGTTTGCAATATTTCATACAACAGGCTTGATTCTGGCGTTACCTAGCTTAAATTTACATAAAATATCCCATTATTTTCTGCCAAATCTCGCATTCTCTTTATGTGCATTAGATAACGCATAAAATTCAATGTTTCTTGTTATCTGTGATAAGTAGTTTAATGTTTCAATTCAAAATGACCTTCTTTTGATCCCATACAAATTTGCATATCAACAGGTTGAAAATTTTGTTTTCCCTAGCACGGCCGTAGGAAGCGGGTAGCAAATGTCTTCTTCTTCTTCAAAATAACTTTTCTTTGTTACCGATGTCTGATTTTTCAGTTGTGGCCCGTCCCCAATTATTAAATTTGCTTCGTTCTTTTTTTTCTTTAATGAAGAGGAGCTTTATCTCTTTCCGCTGATATATTCAATTTGAAGGAATTGCATACAACTTTCGATAAATTAACAAACGAAGTGTTTGTTTACAATAGTAGATACGCCATAATCAAATGTTGGCGCTGAATTGTTTCATTGGATCTTTTTACTTTTCTGTGGGCATAAAACAAGAGAGTGATAAGTTTCATTGTCCAGTTTGACTATTTCGTTTTAGAAAAATTTCTCGGCAAAGGCAAACAAAGTACATTGCGGAGTCTTGAGAAACAAAAAAAACATAATAATTGCAAAGAGTTGAACTTTAAGAGTTGATAGATTATACAACTTCATATGTATGCAAAAACTCAAATTACCTAGTTCAATAATTATCAACCATATGTGTTATGGTATGTATTTATTATTTGAATAATACCATTATTACTATATACCAAGGCCGCCCTACGAGAAAATCGCGGTTGTATCCCTGATAAAACCCACCTCTAATTTTTTTTATGGGACATACTGTACTAGTGGGCAAGTCACTGGAATCATAACCTCAACGTTCAAGGTTCGATCCAGGTTGCTCCATATTTTTATTTTTTCAACATTGTATAGATGAGAGGGCAAATTTATGAAATTCATACTGATTCCTTAGGGAAGGTCCATTAATTATGTCACGCAGTAAGGGGGAGGGGGGGGGGGTTTGAGAAAACGTGACGATCCATACAAAAAAATTTGGAGGTCCATACAAAAAACGTGACAAGGGGAGGGGGGTTATAAAAAGTCACTTTTTGCGTGACGTAATTAATGGACGTTCCCTTATGGCAAATAATCAAAATGCAAACTTATGAATATCGAAAGTTTATTTCGCTGAGTGTAGATATGGCATCGGAAGAAGACCAGATTCGCCAAAAAATAATCCGCTTGCGTCCCATAGATGGATCGGAAAATACCTCAGATTCCATTTTTTGACTACCTATTTGAAATTTCTTTTTCCAAAATTTGATGAAAAGTGGATGAAAATTGTGCTCTCTACAATTTTTCAAAGTATGGGTCGTGGTTTCTTACTCCCATATAAAATGGGAAGAAGAAAAACTTCAACTAAGTTTTCAAATGTAAGCACACACGCGCACTACACCACACAAGGCTTATTATGAAGTTTTTTTTTACAAACTCGTCGAAAATCTGAGTCTCATCTTGCGCAAACTTGCACAAATATGATGAGTCTTCACGAAGAGGGCCTCACCGCGGTTACACATTCGAGCCAAACATAGCTTCGCCTTTTCTGTTTGAGGTCTATCCCTCATTTTCCGGACCTTGATCCAGAGGTAAAAACTTCTGGAGGGGTCGTCTAGTTCTCCGCTTGAGTCTTGTTCCCCGCTTGTTATCCCATTTGTTACATAGGCCGGCCCTGGCGCTTGAGCCATCCTCGGAGCGTGGGACTTCACGCACCGACAGGATGGTATTGGCGCTTTTGGCGCCTTTGCCACCTGTGTCGCCTTTGGCACATTTGGTGCCAATGTCACTCTTTTTTCGCTCCGCGGAACGAGAGGTTGGACTCCGACTCCGACACCACGCTTGCAAACGTCTTTGGCCCCATAGGGCCGTCAGACACCAGCCGCTTCTAGGAGGCACCGGGTGCGGTCTTCCTGGGCGGCTTCCTTGCACACTTGGATGTCCCCGTCTGCGTGTATTTGCAGACGGATTCCTGAAGGACGAGACAGTCAGCAGGCATTACGGACAGCAAAGGTTTTCGACTAGCTGAATAAAATGCCGACGTGACCGAACTTGAGTAAATCTGAAGTTCTGAAAAACAAAAGAAATGGCAATGTACATAGGTTGATAAGGTGAAACAAATTATTTTTCTGTACAATGTTTGCCTTTCCTTTGACAAGGTATGTTGATAACGAGGTGTTCGTCGAAATTGTTACGAGTGGACGTAAAGTCGATTTTCGCATTCCGTTGTTTTGCGACTACCAACACTTTTGGAAGCGCATCGAGCTTCCTTTCCATGGCCCGCATGAGCCCAGGCCAATCCATGGCCTCTCCGGTTCAACCGGAAACCCCTGCTTCCGAGGCTGTCTCATTTTCGCACGTATCGGATGCGCCACCGGATCCTACCTTCCTGCTGGGCGGGGATCTGACCAAACCTCTTTTGGCGAACGGGTTCACCTCCTCTCGCTGAATGAGTTCATTTGAAGCTTGCGGCTCCATGCTGTTGGGTTCCCCTCCAGCCACTATCCAGACCCACGTGAAGTAGTCGCCATAGTGATCCCATGGTTATCTATGCAGGCTTGGAGGCGAGCAGAGAGGTCATGCGAGGGTTGACGTGGGCCTTCATGGGGACACCATGTTCAGAACCTGATCGGCGTAAGATGGGCATCTGAGACCGGCTAGCAAAGCCGGTCGATGAAGGGTGGAACGCACTAAAGGCCTGCCAGGGACGGAGACAGACAGTACTCAAGGAGACTACACAGGTGTCAGCTCGAAGTCGTGGTACCGTGGAAAAATTCCGTAAAATCAGCCAGTTTCCGTAATTGGGGTCTTACTGACGTCCCAAGTAACAAATTCAGCCTTTTTATTCCAGCCGTATAGCACTCCTCCCGGCTTTGTTTTCGGCTTTTAAAGCCTAAATGTGTACAAAATGGCCCACTCTGTAGATGGTTGTAAAAACAAATTAATCAAACCTACATAAGACCACAAAGATTTTGAAAATGTTCTAGTGAAAGATGTTATGACCACTTGAGAATCTTCATTAAACCTATTGGATTTCATCAAAACCAACATAGGGCCAAATGGCCACAGCTTTCAAACTTTATTGTGATATCGTGGTTGGTTTTTGTTGTTCTGTTCGATTCTCTGCTCTTTTGGTTCATGTAACAGTAACTAATATCATAAAAAAAAGTTCTAGTGTTGCGGTAAATTTTGTTTGGTAGCAAAATATTCAAAACAAATTGAGTTTTATGTAGCGTATCATGCTCCAAATGATATGCTCAAGAAATTTTAGAAAACAAGGTTTCACGATCGTTGTAAAGAAGCTGTGTAGGTTCTCATAAACCTGACTAAAATATAAAACCTATTGGCACCTCTTGGTACCATAATAAAAACAAATGGATTTGCAGTGGCGTTCATAATACTTTTACCTTATAAAGCTGGATGATTTTGGCGATGTTACTTGGGATCGACCCCAGTGCGCCATGTGGCGTGGCTCCGTATCCTTATGGACTTACCTAACACACAGAGGCCTGCACTTGGTCATCGTGCACTGTGTCAGAGTGTGGTCAGGGTCGACCTTTGAAAAAGGCCTACTTCTGATCCCACTAAAACCCGTTTCTTTGTTACACAATTAGAACCCTTCCACGGCACTGCTCTATGGCATTACTTCGTGGAGGGTCTTGGCCATTTGGCTACAATCAAGCCATTTAGCTTGCCATAACCATTTAACTCTCGCCTTACCTGTTTGAGCCATTAAGCTCCTACCCTCAACGTTATAGAATTGAGTAGTCCCCGACATCGGATCCGACGGAGTCGGAAAAATCACCCGAGATCGATAACCCGCTACTCCACTCAACCACTCGCTTCTTGAATCTTCCGCCATTTTCGCTGTAGAGCCGACATGATTTGCGCAACGGCTTCGTTGATCGCATTCCAAACACTTTCGTCACGACACATTCTATAGACGACGTTAACTGGGCTGGTATCTGCCCCACCGATGATGGCAAGCATCTCGCTCCGCAATGGCCCAAATCGTGGGCAGTTAAAGACTACGTGCTCCGGTGTCTCTTAGAGATCTGCGGATGAAAACATGACGCTGCCAAAAGCAACCATGGCCAAACAGAAACTGCGTAGGGTTTCTTCCCTTACTTATTCGTGCTTCCTTTTCGTCTAGATCGACAAATCCGGTATCCGTTCACATCCGTGTCCCATTCTCGTTGCCATTTAGTCATCGACTCCGCTCCCACCAGCTTTCGAACTCTTCTGATATTTCTTCGCTGATAACATTCACTGTCCTCCGCTAGAGCGATGCCAATCGGGATCATTCCGGCAATGACGCATACTGCCTCCAATGAAATAGTTCGGTACGCACTCACGACGCGCATGGCCACGGGCCTGAACGTCCTGTTCAACTTCGCCCGATTTCGCTTGGTTTCCAGCGCTACGACCCAGACTGGACCTCCGTACCTTAGTATCGATGATGATACACTAGCCAGTAAATGCCGCTTACTACTTCTAGGTCTGTAGCTATTCGGCATGATTATTGCTACCGCATGGCCTTTGCCGCCTTCCCACAGGTATAATCGATTAGTAACTGTCCATTTACGTCATTGACTGGCATCTTTGGATTCATCCTTGCTCCACTGAAGCGCCGTGAGAAATCATAGATGCGGATATCGCCAGTTGTTGCGGCTTTCTCTCCGTCGTCACCCATGCTCTCTTATCCCGCCGGCAGCAGCATTTTAGTTCCTTCTCTATAGCCGAACTCCGTTGACGGGACTCGTATTTGTCTGCTCGGGTTTTC
Source organism: Aedes japonicus (assembly GCA_034211315.2). Taxonomy (NCBI): domain Eukaryota; kingdom Metazoa; phylum Arthropoda; class Insecta; order Diptera; family Culicidae; genus Aedes; species Aedes japonicus. The sequence continues at coordinate 46,198 of JASCZW010005909.1, read as the reverse complement.
GCTTACTCTATCGCAACTTTTTCTTCTCTACGGTTAAATCTTTACAAAATAAAAACTCAACTTGAGGTAAAGTTTAAATTTCCTGAGACCATCGCATACGGATCCCGTTAAGGTTGAAAATGCTTTTAGGGTTGCTAAGAAGTGTTAGAGTATGCTCGTGCAAGGTGGATTCTAACCAACTATTTCTTATCAAATTTCGTATGAAAAGCTTCTTCAAGAATCTGATATGAAAGAGTTAAGCGAAGAATTCAAAAGAAAACTCCTACTGAATTAGAACCGTGAGACCATTCTTTTTCCTCTAACCACGAATTAAATCACAAAAGTTGCATTTATTTGGTTCATAAAGTATGGTACATTTATTTGGCACTTTGGAATTGTGGAATATTCCTATCACTCTCTGAAACAGTTCTCGAAGAGAGAGCCCCCCATCTGTCGGTCTGGACATTATGGGATTGTTGCAAGACGAATAACTTTTTGTCGGAAAAGATAATTTTTTCCCCACCGTGCCGCAACAAAAAACTCCGTGAACCTTACGTTTCTTGAAAGTTTGGATTCCGAGATCATTTTGCAGTATATTGTGCATTAACGATCTCGAAACGTACGTACAGAGCGCTGTGATTTTCGTCTAATCCGTTCCCTGAACTTTAACAACTCGTGCAGTCCGCACCGTACGAGTACGACCGGATCTCTTCCGGTCATCCAACGAGCAGGTGTCACGGTACCTTCGGATAGTTCAGTACACAAAATCCCGCTTTACTTTGAGGTTTTCCAAATTTCTGAAAATAGCGCCCGGACGCTCACCTTCCAAAAACTTTTTTATCACCACCGCACGAAACTTCTTCATCGCTGGTAAAATGAATGAAAACAATCGGACATAACCTAAAACCGTTGGTATAAACATAGTGCAAAACTACACCAACACATACGTGAAGCATGTTGAGTAGTTGTACGACACCAATGCAAGGAAAAAATGTATGAGAATATATTGGACACGGTGTATAATACTATAGTGACTTAATGTCACTGATATCTACTGATGGCTGGTATCTACTCATAAGTGATATGCCGGTATTCACTCTACTCTTATATGTATTGGTAAGACTACTTATGTTTAATACAAGGGGTTACCCGAGTGAAAATAAAATCAAGGTATACCCGAATAAAAACTTATTCCAGGTATCTAATGTTAAAACAATAAATGATATAAATCTGTCATATCAACAAGAAGTAGTCCTTGAATTTGAACAAAAAATAATCAATTGGCACCCTTCTTCTTCTGATTTAGCATTTCAAGCTAATTGCTTGCTCCCAGCTTAGTGTTCTAAATGCACTTCCACAGTTATTAATTGAAAGCCTTCGATGCCATGTACCATTTTTGCATCAGTATGATTGTGTGGCAAGTACAATCATACCCTATATGCCCAGCGAGTCGAGAAATTGTCCTTAACAAAAAATTCCTAGACCAGACCGGGAATCAAACCCAGTCACATCCAGCATGGTATTACTTTGTAGCTGCGCCTTTACCGACTGAGCTAAGGGAGACCCAATTGTCACCCAGTCATATCAAAATTACAGATATAAAACTCCCATAAATAGCTCTTTCAAGATTAAGCCACTGAAAAAAGCCATTATTCATCTAGCAACATTAAATTCCATCACAAGCCATCGACTCCACATCCACCCGGAACGGGTATTAATTTGAAAGCATTGCCGAAAATTTGCATATTAATTGAATAAAGCAAGCGAATGCGCTTTCCATTCTGAGTTTTCAACCTACAGACCAGGTTGCTGCTGTCGTTGCATCTTTTTTCAGCAGCTGCATTTTGCGCACCCATGAAACTTGGATAGAAAACGAGCCTTTCCCCACACAGTTTCTCTAATTCCAATCGACAAGGATTCGGTGTAGCAATAGATGAGAAAGCATGGCGTACAACGAGTTTACCCTGGCTCTTCTCATGTGCGTCAGTATTCCGTTAGTTTGAAGTGCTCTGCCAGCCTTGAACAGGAATACCACACATCCACCCACGGTTTGAAACGGAACGCACTCAGAAAAAAAATTGAACTCCGATAAATGAATGAAAATGGATTTGCATCATAGCAATCCACCCGCTATGAAGGTAATCGTTTTTGGGTTGTGTGAGTTTTTTGTTGCTGTCCCTTTGCAATAGGCCTACTCGATCGGTAGGGTTGAGAACCACCTCGACATAGTCGACCAATTTTGGCCTATCGAGTAGAAAATCTTTCGAATATGTCTGCCTCATTCCGAATGAAATCTGTAGAAAGAAAAGCTCCATGACTGCATAGTAGGCCAAAATTAGTTCTCAGCCCTACACTGATGCTCTTTGTGTTCTACAGCCCACTCGATATATTTTATATTCATGCGATTGCCTTTATTTCGGGATGGTCAGCAATTTGTCGGTTATTATTAAAATTAGTTGAACCGTGAAAAATGTTGCATGTTGCATCGCCCGCGTTAGAACGGGATTTTATAAGGGTGCATATTTACCGGGGTCGTTTAATTTTCGTGATTTTCCATCGCCATAAACTTTTTTTTTTGCTTGGGTAGAAAGGGAGAGTTTTTCATCAATTCAAACAAAGTTTTGATTGAATCTTTTTCGAAATAGCGACCGCTGCACTATGAATACTTGCTCTCATCGTCCCATCAAACGGGAATAATATTTTGATATCAATCTCACTTACGTTAACTGATGGCATCAAAGTCAAATTGGAAAACTCTACCAAAGGCGAAAGCCAATGAGCTAGTTACAATGTTCCATTAGATCAAAGCGTAAAGCACCGAAGTAGGTTGATTAGGAAGGCGAGGCACATTAGTCCGTGTAGGCATCTACTCAAGAGGATGGTTTAGAATTTAGCTGGCGAGCTACTGGTTAGTTACGAGAAGTTACTTTGGCATAACGAAGCAGTTATGGTCTGTTATGCAGCTTGAATAGAGCTGTAAATAGATACCAGTTTTGAACCTTTACACAGAACTCTTTTCTAATATGGTAGACCGAATTGTTTTCTCATATAATGTGTCAAAGCGCCATGAAACATAAACATACACGATGCATCACATGTATGCTTTAGGAAGTACGCATGAATTAGCGTTGTAAGCTTGCAAAGGGCTACGTGAAAATTTAAATTTTGCCTCTTTTACTTAAATTTAACCATGTGTAAAACTCCTAAATGAAAAAAAAAACCCTACAATAACGATGCAGCAGACAACAACTGTCGTTGAAACGTCGTCGCCAGGCTGTACGCTTCGTTCTCGCGACGGATTGTACCGAAATTCTCTCGGGCAGCGAATGAATGACCAGCAATTTGATTAATTGCTCCAAAATTAAATAAGTATCCCATGATATATTACTGTGGTCTCGTTACAGCTGGAATACTTGGCTGGCGAGTGCACCAACTGGTTGATTTCATTATTTCACGGAGTTCAAATTTTCACCTAGCCAATGGTCTCGCGCTGTTATATCCTTACCCTATCAGTAGCTCATTTATTCTGCTGGGAGGTTAAAATTTAATTTATCCACACTTCCTTCTTTAGCAGTAACCATTGTACACTGGTCGAGAAATTTGATGTAGCGGACCAAATTAATAAACCTGATTACGTTAGATAATAATCCTGACAGAACACCACAGTTCCTAATTGAGAGCCTTAACATATATTTCCGGACAATTTGCGATTAAGGCGGACATGCAAACTGGGAACAAAATATTTTTTCAATGCAATGCATAATTACAGCAACTTTTCGCTAACTGGGTGCTGTTTAACTGGGATGCTTTTTAACTGGGCGTTCGCTAACTGGGCTATAGCCCAGTTAAAAAGCAAATAAACTTCAAAAATCAGCATTTGACGTTTTGTTGTCAAAATCAGCAAGGGGCATGTAAAAGGCATATAAGGTTTGTGGAGGAGTAAAAAATTGTTAAATTGCACGTAATTGGGTCGTAATGCCATACAAACTGAGTCAAATATTTTGCAAAATGGGGAGCTACATCGCAATAACGTATAAAGCATAGAAACACTATTGAATTTATGTAGTGTGCAATGAAATATCCCAACCGAAATCTGATCGAAAGCCCCCTCGAAATTTATTTACATTTGAAATGTCAGCCCAGTTACCGAGCAGCATCCGCTAACTGGGCTGTGCACTTAGCCCAGTTAGCGAACGGTTACTGTATTACCACTTAATAATGAGTTCTGAGCTTATTGTCATGATTGTGCTTCAACTTTATTTATTAAGTATTGTTTTAACAAAGATCGTAGTGTTATTTTATTATTAACCAATTTACTGTGCGCTTTACGCCATATTGAATGTTGACAAAGTGAAAGGCATAATTTAAATCAAGACATAAACTTGGCGTAAAGTATAAGGCGAAACTGACAAAATAATCTAAACAATGTCAAAAATAGGCGAATAGTATAGGGCGATACTTTTTTTGTTCCGTACTTGTGAGGCTAACATTGAAAATTGTGTAAAACATTGGAAAATGAACAAATTTCAATGAAAAACTAATGAATTTCCATCAGTAATGCAAACACTCAGCGAAATAAACTTTCGATATACATAAGACTGCATTATGAATATTTGCCATAAAAAATTTGAATGAATTTCATAAATTTGCCTTATGAAATATAATGATGTTGAAAACATAAAAATATGGAGCAACCTGGATTCGAACCCTGAAAATGGTCCCAGTGACTTCCTCACTAGTTTATATCAACACATCAACAAGCTTAAAGGCATAAAAGAACAACATTGTGTAAAACTAAATCTGTTGATAAGTCAGATTTATGATTCGAAAGCATCGTTCATAAGTTGACCCTTATGAAATTCTTAAGTTTATTTACCTGAGCCTATGAATTAGAAGCTAGCTTTGTTCTCTGTCTGAAGGCTAGATTCACAGAACGGAAGTATATCTTGAACGACAAATTATGATGAAGTTTGAGTGCTCTTAGTCGCGACATCTTACGGTTGAGGTCACACATTTTACACGGAAAATAATTTAATCTGCTCCAAACTTAGACAACATTATTAGACCTGCTAGTATAAAGTAACAAGGTACTTACATGAAGGTTTGTTCCTGGTAGAACGAATATATAAATATAAATAAATAGATATTATTAATGATTTTATCTAAAAGAAACTTCTCTGAGTTTTCTATTCTGTGAATTAGTAATTCGAGGTGTTCGTACATCGATTTTTTCATACCATATACATATATAACACCCTTTCACCTCACACTTAAATTCTTAGAGAATTCTATTTTCAGATTTTAATACTTCTTTTAAATTGACAAACCCCTGTTTTTTTCAACCACTTTGACAGCTGGATCCACAGTTGAAAATAATAAACAATTTGATATATCACGTATAACGTTCCGCGTTTGTAATAGTGACAACTAGCGGTGTGAAGTCAATCAGGAGAAATTCCAGTCAGAATAATTGTGATAATTGTGACATTTTAATCGACTTTTTTATTTGAACTAAATTCTCAACATGCATTTGACAAAGAAGCTTTTGTATTTCCAAAATTTTATGAATTTTAATGTACAGGAAATTTTTTGTGCACGTGTGATTGCATTTGAGAAAAAAACAGTATTCATAAACCCCTCTATGGGACTTTGTATGGGAGTTAACTGTTACTTAATCTCTTTAGTGTCATTTAATAAACTTCTTTTTTTTATTAGAAAGTTGCGACAAATCGTCTATGTGATCGCTTTACATAATTTTGTGCTCACAAAATAAATCTTATTTAACGGAATACAAAAACCGACATTTGTTTATTGATTAATTTTTTGTGTATTTTTTGTGCAACAAAATTGGTAACACTAAATTTTAAATAACTCCCTGATTCTCTTCATTTTTGCGAATATACTTGAGGATATTGGAACAAATATCGGCATGGTCATGTCTTATCGTTTGCCTTAACCTATTATTGACAGAGAAGTAAATTAAACAGTGCAGGGTTTTTTTTTTCGCAAAATCTCAGAACTTAAGGACTTTAGTACTCGCATGACGATAAGACATGCAGAAGCCTAACAAAATCAATAGCGTCGTCCCTAAGCATTGCCATGGATGAATTAGCACTATCGGAAAAATGGATAAAACTTATGGAAACTGTCAAGTACAAAATGAGAGGTATGTTCTCGGATATTAAAATCAACGAATTGGCAAAGCCAATGGTGTTATTCAAAATGGGTTTGAAATTCATTAATATTCTTGAATGAATGTTTGTCGTTGACTCTAACTTTTTTGATCAGCAACTGGTGTATTGAACTTGTGTAGATTTAATATGTTAACATGGTCGTAGCTTGAATGATCTTCAAATGTTTCATTTAACGTTTTAGGGGATTCTGCCGATGAAAAAAGGGTTGAAAATTTATTTAAGAGCGCAGACAAACATTCAAGCTATAATGAAGAATAGCAAAATGTATGGTTGAAATGAAGATACATAAAAACACTAGCAGCTTTTGCTGCTTTGCGAATCGCGGTTCTGTACAGCAAGAAATAGAGATCTATTGACATTTATTCACCGACATTTATTCTACATTGCACACGAATTGTTTTCTCAAATAATTATTGTAATGACGTCATCTGTGTATTTGTTATTTGTGTACCTTATGTGTGTGATTTACAGCCCTTGATTTTGTTTGTTATGACATTTCTCGAAGTATTTTTTCGAAACAGAAGCACTGCAAAACAGAGAATAATGCGGGAAAAAACTTGTGCAATTTCTAATTGATTAAGTACAACAGCATTCAACAATGCTTTCTTGTTTTTGCACAACCAGTAAATCTATTATAAATGTGTAAAGAAAAAATCACTACAGAATTCGAACTTCAAGGGGGGTTGAAAACAGGCAGAATTGGTTGTAGTTAATTGGTTCAATTGTTCACGACAGCTACCACGTATGTTCCAAACATTGTATTCCATCAGATTGTATAAATGCATCCAACAACTTACAGGTGTAATTAGTTAAGGTATAATATGGCAGGATAAAATGGAAAAATCACAAAATGAAGTGTTGTTGTTTTTTCTTGTAGTAACCAGAGCATACTGTGATGATCATATGGCAGCAAATATACCACTTTCAGTTGATTTGACGTTTTTTCAACACTGTAAAAATAGAATGAGTGGAAACAAATAAAATCGAGATACTTTTTACACAACAAAATTTTTCACTTTTCGTTTCATTGAATCGTTCTAAGTTGCCCTTACGTTCCGTGCTAGATTGTATTTGAATTTGTGAATGACGATTTGTAATACTACTCACAACATTACAATTATCATTCCCCTTTTGTTTACATTCTGAATGTTCGCCCTAATCGCAAACTGCTCCGGTTTACCTATGTTAATGTTGTGTTGCAAGTACTCTCGTTGCAGTTGAAAACCGGAAAAATCACTCGCGCAAATCAATATAACTGCTTTTTCGAATGGCAAAAAAGTGTCGCATCTAGTGCGCTGTGTAGCACATCTGATGCGCTGTACAGCGCACTAAATGCGCCACAATTCAATCGTAAAGAACGAGAGAAAAACCAATTGGCGCCAGTGGGTTATTCCGGTTTTCAGTTGCAACGATAATACATTGGCGCACGTTGAGAACAATCCATAACAACAATCCAGCTTTTTACGAGTACTCATGGCCGTCTCGGTTGAGCTCGGTTTCTGGTAGGGAGCAAGCGATTCGACGTTTGGCTTAGGTCGTTTGACACGAGTTTGACAGCCAAACGTCAAATAGTTTGCTCCCTAACAGAAACCGAGCTCAACCGAGACGGCCATTAGAACTCGTAAAATACTTGATAAGTCATATTATTAAAAGCAACCATTTTATCATGGCCGAAGCTGTTTGAGCACATTAAACAGATTGAGCATTAACTCAAAACCGTTTGATTAAACTTGAACTCTAAGGTTTTTTTTGCACGGTTCTTTTTTACACGGGTTGTTTTCAGTGACAACTCCAGAATGGAACAACTTATCAACCTAATTCAAATCATATTTCACGTTTTTGCCAGAAGTAATCATGTGGTGTAGTCTTTCAAAAAATTCTCATTTTTTGGCGTAAATACTCAAAATTTTAAAAACTGTATTTTGACCATTGCATGGCAAGGTAACGCATACAAATCGAAGCAATATAAAATGTTTAAGGAAGTGAATTTATCAACTCTATTTAGTTTTTTTTACACGGTTCCATAACTAAAAGTGGAACATATCCCCCGTGCAAAAAGAAAACCTTTGTGTACTGTCTTGTCGTAGGCGTAAGGAAGATTTGAAATGTGCGGGGGGGGGGGGGGGTCAAGGTTGTTTTATATTTTAGAGAGAGACAGAGAGAGAGAGAGAGAGAGAGAGAGAGAAAGAGAATAACCCCGTCCAGACTGGTTGCACAAGCTGAACACTTTTCATTATACAACGGACAACACATCGCCGTAGAGTACACTGAACCCAAACATCCTCCTTTTATCGAATGAATCCTTCGTCGGTTGATATCGAAACAGTACAATCACATTTTCGAATGATAGATGCAGCCGAAGGATAATTTTCTGTTGAACAATTAAAAATACGCGAAGTGAATTGACCTCCCGCTCAAATTTGAATGCACGCTGTATGAAAAATCGCCATCCCAAAGTGCAATACGTATTGCATTGACAAAGCCCTTATGAGATGAGATCGAAAATGACAAACATTCCATTTTACATCATTCGGTAAAAAAAAACTATCAATCGCTATCACAACTGGTACCATCACGAATAAAGGATCGAAATCCGCTCGCTTTCACGGAAATATATCTCGTTTTTCAGGGGGGGGGCGAATCTAACATTGATAGATTCTCTCTGGGCTCACTCTCTTTCATTTATTCCAGCGCCATTATAACACTTTCAAGGCACTCTTTAGTTGCACTCTTTGCTCAACGGTTGGGGTAATGTTATGTGAATTAGTTTTATGTCTAATGATCTGCAGAGTTGTGAATCAAACATCATAACAAATTTGATTGATTGTCATACGAATCACGAAAGATCGTCATACGTATCTAACCATAAGGCACACATCCGATTTCCGAATGCTTTTCCTTAAAGGGCGCAATCGGCTTACTTTTCAGACGATCTTGGGATGATGTTTGGGTTTAGTGTAAGTAGTATGAGTACTACACAGAAAGAAAATCTGAATTGTCATTGTGATGTAAATATCAGTGCATGTAAAATTGAACTTCGTTCCGCACGAAGCAGCAACTTGCAATAGTGGTAATAAAGACGAACTTTTGTATACAACATTATCGGAAATGTATACACTCAGGAAATTATCCGTACGATTTTCATACGATCGGAACTATGAACCACAAAGCACGAGTCCAAGACTCATTCCATACGAAATCGCATGAAATCATTTTTGTTGCATTGGTCGAGAAAAACTTGCCTCTTATACACTTTTAATTGACATCACTTATCAAGCGTGTATGGTATCGTGGAATTATGGCGCGTCTTGGGATCCCGAGGATCATGGTTCGAACCTCGATTTAATTTATTTTTTTTCTGTGAGGAAAATTTTCATACGATCGTCTTATGAAGTTCTTTCCATTAGAGAATCGTATGAAATTCGCAATAATATCTTCTGGTAAATTTCCATACAATATTCTTATGAATTCCTCTCGATTTGTTCGCTCAGTGTATGAAATATCCCAGAACATTACACGATTTATATTGACAAATTGTAAGTTGAACAGAAATTCACTCTACTTTTTCGAGCTGTATACCCAACAAACTATCCCTCATTAAGTAAACATCGCTATGGCAAATTAATTCAGCATTGTATTGTGCACTATTTTCTATTACAGCAATTGTTCAGGCATTATTTACACACACAAAATGATATCATAAACAATGATCCACTTTTTTCATATTTCCTAAATAGTTTGTCTATTCTTACTACGATTTGAACACTTGAAAAAAAGACAATACTATTTCACTCCACTCAAAATGTGCAACTTATACACAAAACACAAAAGCTGAACAGTGCTTTAAACCACAGCTATTAGTCAACTCAATATAAGATTTAATAAGCAAAGCTACACAGATAAAAAGAAACATTTAAATTTCTGCGTTTTCTCATGCACATAAAGGGAATGCTAGATTTGGCAGAAAATAATCGGATATTTCATGTAAACTTGAGGCAGATAACGCGTGAATCTAGTCTGTTCCATGGAAGATTGAAAACATTGTTGTATGGCGCATGCAAGATTGCAAGCAATTTCGAATTAAACGAGGGGGGATTTTACGCGCCTGTTGCAATTGTTTTTTTTTCTGTGTAATTGAAAGACGTGGCATAAAAGGCACAAACTGAATTTCAACTAATTGTTCAGAAGTCGAATAGAAGTCAATTCAGACACCTGTATAAAGCTTTTGTAATATTTTTCTTCAGGTCAAAGATTGATTAGTTGAATATTGATGTACAGTACAGCTATTTTTCACTTCAAAATCAAATTTTATTATACATATAGGTGGCTATATATAGGCTATATAAACGGCTATATTAACTGTTATTAACTCTTTATTGGACTGTTCAAATTTCTCTTGGAAATGGAAACAAGACTTCAAAATACTGAAGCTTACTGTAAGATTTCCCATGGAAAAACGCTGTAGAAAATTACCTAGTTGACCGATCCTTTTCAAACTTTCAGACAATAATATATAATCCATTAGTATGCTTTTGGCATATTTATTTTATTTTATTTCGATACCCTAATCGTACGCTAGTACCTTACGCTTAACTCCACACATTAGGTTCTGTACAATATCTGGCTGCAGCTTCTTCTGTACGAAAACCCACTTTTTCTTCATGTTTTCCTCAGATTTGACCTCCTTGGGTAGTGCTTCCGGAGTGCCTGCTTTATAATAGCCCAGTATTTTTCGATGGGCTTTAGTTCCAGTGCCCCCGTTGGCTTCGTACCACTCCAGGACAACATTTGAATGGTGGCACGAAGCTAGATCCGGGCAGACGCTTCACAAGACACTCCTTAAGGAAGATTTACTTTCCTTACTTCCTTTGGAACATCAAACTTGTGCTGCTTGGTGAAGAACAGTAGCTCCGGAAGCTGCCTGAACTCCACCTTGACGTAAGTCTCATCATCCATGATGAGATAATGAAGCTTCGTCGGCATCTGGGTTCGTTGTACGAAAACAATACAAAGTGCTACGATTTTTTTTGCGAAGCACATGGACACATCGATTTCAGTACTGAACCACGTTTTATTTGGCGCCAACCGGGGGACACTTGGTTCTATACCCAATGCTTTCCTTAACTCTAATCCGTTACCATAAAAAAAAAAATAAAGACGCTTCAATGTGCGACGACATTGCAAATGTTAGATGAGTGTTTCGGCATCGATGCTCTGAAGAAAATAGTCCTGGCACTAACGTTTCAGAAGTAGCCGTGAGTCCTTGAACGACGATGAGAGAAGTGGTAGGCCATCGACATCGGGAACCGACGAAAAAATCAACATAAACAAAGAATAGATATTAGAAGAAAAATTAGTATTCTCCATTTAATTCCAACTACCTTTGCTTATCTTCGACAGATACGCGAATTTCGTCTACAATGTGCAGACTTCTTCAGTGTCTCGTACTAATAACAAGTCGAGTTATTAGTACGAGACACTGAAGAAGTCTGCACATTGTAGACGAAATACGCGTATCTGTCGAAGATAAGCAAAGGTAGTTGGAATTAAATGCAGAATACTATTTTTACAGGCATTCCACTAAACAGCTCAAACCCTCTAGGATTCAAAGAATAGATGACCGTAGACCTTTCAAGACATTTTGGTTAATGATTCGGCCGTAAAATTTGTGGGAAAACAACTCGTGGATTTTACACCATGATAACGCACCGTCACATAATTCCATCGTTTTTCGTGAACATTTGGCTAAAATCGCAACGAATACCATACAGCAAACACTGAATTTACCTGATTTGGCTCGTTCCGTTTTTTTTTCTATCCGATCGACTCTTAGAACGTAGCCATTAGATTTTCAAAATGCTTTGATATCCATTTATGTAAACAGGATCATTTTTAATATGAATTTCGAAATGTCCTGTAGGACTTGGAAAATATGCAAGGGCAGCCCAGTCCAGGGTATTCTTGCTCAAAATTGCTAGCATCTATTCTTATGGAACGATGATAGCGGCCCTGATTGTTCCATGTTCGTATTAGGATTCAAAATCACTTAATAATAATAAAAAATCATCTTTAGAGATGATATTCAGATTCCGTCCAATAAAATTCATGCTTGCCGATTGATAATCAAAACAACAGTGACAGCAGATTTTTACCCGCGCTTAGAGCCGACTGCGTTCATTGCAGCAAACAAAATTCAGTTGGCATAGAAGTTACAGCGGTAACCATGACAACCGGGAAATCAAAAATCTTCATAACACTGGGATAAAATTCTCGAGTACTTTTTCAAGTAACAAAATGTAAACAAACGCGTTGTTCATGGCATGTTATTAAAAAATCATGTATATATGCCCATATTTGTTGAACTTTCTGATTGGATTATTTCTGAACGTTTTATACAATTTTTTACAAAACGGTGTAAAATCACATTTGCACTTTTTGGGAATAATGTACATACGCCGCTTGTGTTGAAAAGTAACTTGCGAATGATTGTTATATCATTTGAATGCCCCTTAACGACACGTTTGTAAAAGACTTTATACCACAAGGTTAAAAATTTAACTTTGTTTAAGTAAACATTGATTTTTTTAGCAAAGATATTCTTACAACGTTTTGTTGCTGAAAAAACTAATACGTCATTTCGATAAGTTCGACGTATCTGCGAGAAATATGACAACTTGACGTTACATTTTGACGTATCAACATTCTCTTTCGCAGAATGACGTATCATTTTGACGCAAGTAACATGCGATCTATCATACTGACTTATCAAAATGACGTATTATCGTTTTCTATTGCAGACCGTTGTAAGAAACATTTTTCTAAATGAAACTGGAATTTTCACTCCTAGTGTAATTTTAAAGAACAGTGATGTAATATCTTTGACCAATGTGTCATTAAGTGGAATTTCATTGGGATACACATGTCCGGTTTTCAAATAGGAATAAAAATAAACTCAAAAAAGTTCAATGCTGATTTTCTCATTTTCGTCCAAATGTTACTTACGTCCATTTGAAAAAGTACTCGAGAAATCATGTTCACTTCTCATGGATATTTTATGAAAATCCAAGACATAGATCATTGCATGAAGGCGTCAACAATGCAATTTTGATAGTTCAGGGAGCTTGTTTACGTGGCCTTAGAATATTTTCGGTAAGATCGGTTTGAGATTTTGTGCTTAGAATTTGTTGTGATTGAATTTAACTTGCCAGAAAACAAACACCAGTGCTTATTTTTACATCATTTCCTGAATCTAATCGTACAGAATCCGGAAAAAGCCAATGGAAAATTTCGTTGGGGCGGTCCAAATTCTATCACCTTGTAAACAAGCTCCCTGAACTGTCAAAAAAGTGAGGTTAATAGATTCGGTGCAATGATCTATAGAAGAATTCAGGTTGAAAAAAGAAGAAGACACCGAGTGGTGATAAATCTGACAGCTCTCATGTTAAAGTATAGGACGAATGCTTCTAATAAATTCAAATGAAATTTTAATTAATAGCGGTTGTTGTATGATGTGAGAAAAATCCTAAACTGCAGAATAGGGGCATTATTTTGATTTATTTTTTATTTTCCTGAAAATGTCTTTATTGAGTAGTTTTGGGTTTTTCTTACATCATATTCCTGGTGCAGTTGAAAACCGGAATATAGCAGTCACGCCAATTGATTTTACTCCCGTTCCATAAGTCCAAACAATGGCGCATCTAGTGCGCTGTATGGCGCATCTGATGCGCTATACAGCGCACTAGATGCGCCACTGTTTGAATTCATAGAACGGGAGTAAAATCGATTGGCGCGACTGCTATATTCCGGTTTTCAACTGCACCAGGAATACCTAGGACAGGACCTGCCAGATATTAGTGCAAAAACAAGACCATTTAGCTGTCAAAAAAGACCGTTTTTTATTGGTCGCTGTGACAAGCAGGCAGTTTGTTGTTGGTTTGGCGGTGTTGCTAGTCACTGCTTTTTCACTTTTTTCGTTTGTGACAACTGAACAAATGCGGAAATAAAAGTTCACTTTCGCAGTGGTTTATTTAAAAAAAAAAAATTTTTAAATTAAAAGATTTAAAGTAACGGGTATTATTTATTTGAATTTTTAATATCATCCTTTTCTTCCCTGTAAAGCAGTTTTGTATTCGTAGAGCCTTAAATTCACGAACCTCTCCATTTAAAATATTGACAATTGTTAAACGTTTACTTTATTGAATATTACCAAGTATTAAAAGAATATCGACGAATTTTGATTATATTTTTAATTACATTATTTTCAATGGGAATACTGCGGAAACATATCTGGCAACATTGGAGCGACCCCCGTATCATAGCAATCATAAATTTATAAGAGGTCCTCTCTCTCTGAGCTGGCAGGTCCTGTCCTAGCATCATACAACAAACGGCTTTTAATTAGAATTTCATTTGAATTTTCAAGAAGCATATTAAAAGTTTCGTCCTATACTTTAACATGGGAGCTGACAGATTTATCAGCACTCGGTGTCTTCTTCTTTTTTCAACCTGTATACTTCCATTGGTAATAGCATAGATATAAACGAATTTCAATTTACCTCAACTACAGCTCAAGAACTGTACCGATTGGATCAAAATTCACACATATTGGCTTTGAACATTGGAAAATTGTCTTTCTTGTAAGTTACAAAAAACTTACACGGAAGAAAAAAAGTACCCATTTGAGCAGTTGCGTGTGGGAAGCCAATTTTGGGTATAGTTATGTTAACCGACCCGTTGGGTATAAATAACTTACTTTTGGGTAGAATTTCACCTTATTTTATTGCTTTTAGATACTTAAAAGACTCCACTCAATATTGCCTTCAAAAACTCCAAACCCATCAACTCAGTGTGGCTCCCGAGTTACCACAACCAAACACCACACCTCGTCCCATACATCCAACACTGGACAAGTCATTTCAACTTGTCTTCGGTCCGACACATATCGGCTGAAAACAAAACAACTCCCAAACAACAACAGTGACTTCCCACAAACCGAGAAACTCCAGTCAAACTTTTTCGGATCAATACGAATGTCCTCTCTGCTGCGGAAAAACCAGCCTAACCAAAATCTGTCCATTTCCCTCAAGGAGTGTTGCTGGCCACATGGTGGCCCTTTTTGTTTCCCGAAAGCCAAAATTTATACACCAAGGCCGCCGCTGTTGGCAACGAAAATTGGGGAAACAATAGCTCATTCGGTCTGTTTGTACGTATCCCCCCTCCCTTCCCGGCCTCCTCCACCGGAATAGTACAACAGTTTTTTGGGGACAGGATTCTGGCCCGGAGCGCAGTTCATCAGTCGTTCATCCTCGCTAGAGTGGACGATGGGACATTGTTTCGCACTGACTCATGCCTCTGGTGTGGTTTACGAATCCTTTGCCCGTTCTTCGCTTGGGTTCAAAAACAAAAATTATTTAGATAAATATAATGTAACATCTGGTTTTGCAGGCAATTCTAATTGAAAATTTTGCAATTTATTGTGAAGGAAATTTAATTTACTCTCTGGTGGGACTCGTTATCAACTTGTTCACTGTTGCATGTCTCTCGGTAGGTTCCTCCTAATTCGTCACTCACATCGTCGGTTCGGGGTGCGCGGCAGGGGAATGCTGTGGCGGACTAAGTCGACTGATTGTGAGTTTACTTCCCGTTTTCTCTGAGGTTTCGAACAAAAGTTACCCGCCAGTCAATAGGATGACACTATCCATGTCCCGATGGTGGTTAGCAGCAGAAACTGATGTGTATTTATTTGCACCGCTCTAGCCGTTCCACAGTCGCTAGAGTCGAGGATGGCACAAATGTAGCCACTTTGGAGTGCTTTTGCTGCCATGGGCAACCGCGTGTCATCCCAATTTGCCCCGTCGAACTGCGAAACTGTTCAATTGTCTCAATTTCAATTGCAAAATACTGATGCATTGGGAGGACAAATTTCTGTTCTGTAAGTTGGAATGAATGATGCGCTGTTCCGTGGTTTGAAATTGGTACTGGAGATTAGAACAGCCGTATGATCTCCCAGCAGCTATTATCTGGAGAAAGTGGAAACGTTGATTGCAAGCAATTTATTTGCATTAGAGCATTAAATTTCGCAAAGTGGATCTGTGTCTTGATTAAATCACTCATAAATTCGTATCTAACGGCGGTGATATGCTCACGGTTTGCCGCTTTTCTTGGAAAATGTTGGCGCAAACGGACAAAGAGCTTGCACATTGCGGAAAATCGTTTCATAGAAGATGAATGATAGCGAAATGCAATTCCAGTGTATAACTAATTGTAAGATGTGCACTAAAATTATTCGGAGAGGTAAAGATTGCTTCCTAGTCTAGGCTACACATACACAGCCACTACAGTAAATAAACATGGAAGATGACAAGAAAATGATTTAATTATCTCACATTAGAGAAAAATAATATTATTATTTTTCTCTAATGTGAGATAATTAAATCATTTTCTTGTCACTATTTATGTTTGTTGCTTGGTGGGAAACAATCACTATAGCGGCCAAGCCTACTGTGGAGCGTTCTTTTCTGTGTGTGAAAGTAAATGAATCACATGCCTACTCAATAAGTCATGACAGCAGTTTACATTTAATTCGCATGTAATCAAAGAGCGGGGACATACCGTACGAACCGTCCCGTATATCCATTTTAGAATGATTATATATACCTGTAACTAGAAAATGCGAAGAAAGACTAGTAATTTTCATTTAAGATAAGCAATAAAGATAGTTAGTTTTTATTTTATTTTGTTTTTATTTTATTTTATTGACGTATAAGGGGGCGAGGCGCCAGGTCACCAGTTGTTGGTATGTAAGGCTGTAGAGAGAAGAGTATACATCAGTCATTTGCAAAGAATATCTATTACCTTGTTATTAATTGTCAACGATATCTTTCAAAATACCTGTTTTGCTTGATATTACTATAATTCAGAGCTTGCTCTCACGTTTCAAGATGAGATTTTGCTTCTTTTTTCGCGAGTTTGTCTAGAAATTTGTTTTGAGTTCTTCAGCAAAACTTCTTTTTGATGACAAGGTAAATCGTCCATTGTCGAAGAGCACCTTAAAAGCGTATTTAAATGTTGAGAGGGATAATACATTTATTACTTATCTTAATTTTTAACTTTCGTCTGTTGACTAATTCACTCGTTCCTTGGAATGTTTCGTTAGAACCAGAAAGGATTTTTCATTCAGTTTCAGGGGCTTTGTCTTGAATTTTATTTGAAATTCTTCAGCAGGACTTCCTCTTGATAACGTAGTATACCATCAATTGCCGATGCGCACTGTAAGAGCTTCGTTTTTCTTCAAAACTAAGAATGAAGTAAGCAAAATCGCCTCTTGGTTGAAAGCTTTGATACAAGCATAGAATCTTAGATTACCATTTCCATTTTTATCTCATCTTTTAGCAATTCGCGCAACTTGAAAACGAAACATCGACGCGTAACCATCGGATTTCCTACTTTTTATTTAAATTTAATGTTATTTATTTTTGGAAGTTGAAAGTAACATAATAACAAAAATAATAAACTGATTCCTACATCAAACTCCTATAATTGCGAACATTATGAATAATGGATCATGAGATGAATAATGGAACAGGTTCCCCAATGTGATAATGCTTTTCAAAAGTGCGCTAGGTTGTGATAATAAACTATGTAGGTTTTTCAATTGCGTTTATATGATCAAGTGCAACATTCCAACTATTCGCAAATCCTGTACTTGACCATCGATCACCATCTCAGTATGATAATGTTTGTCGATAGGAACTACTGGCGCATTTTTGGGCTGCATTATCACTGATCCGGCAACACTAGTGTGCTTCTTTCCAAAATGGTAAAGAACCAGGCCAGCCCTGGGACCTGGTAGTTGAAGTTAAACTACCTCAAGGTTTTGCCAGAGCCCAGGGAAGATAAGCAATAAAGATAGTTAGTTGGACTTAAATGGAACTTACTAATCATTCTAGACCGCTCGTGTTTGTGCGAACCTAACGCAATCAACTAACTTTGACAGCTTCTTTCTTCAACACTGCTTAACCATGTGTACGAGCAAACGTGAATTCAAGTGCAAAAATTTTGTTATGCCTGTGGCAACTATATTTTTACAAAACCGGTCAATTTCACGGCTTCGTTGCAAACTACATAAAGACATTATTTTAAAATTGACCCTGGAGACTTTGACGAACTGTGGATTCCAAAAGTATTATGTAGTTCGTGCAAAACGTGGTTGGCTAGGTGCATGACAGGCGCAAGGTAAAATGATTTCTTGAGTAACTTTCAAACGATAAACGATAAACGATATACAGCATCGTAGTACATAGTACTTTTCTGAACAACATTATCTTGCATCATCTAATTTTGAAAAGTGTTAATATCTTGCTTACTAACTCACGTATTTGTTATCTCTCAGTCGCTAAAGCTCGATTCAAAGTAAATCTGGTCACCCGGTTTTATACACCACCGCGTCCCTGGTGGTAGGAACAAAAAACGTTTGACAGGCATTTGTTGATTTCATTGAAAAAGAAAGTGGTGCAAAAATTTCTCGATTGATCGACGTATCTCGAAAAAACGGATCATGGAACTTTAGAAAAGTAAATTAATTGTGCACAAACATCTAAAGAATCCTTCGTGGTCTGCCTCAAAAATATAAAAAGTGGTAAAATTCCCAAAGTCAACGGTATTTTTTGTAATCAAACGATACAAGGATACTCTGAGTGTGGATAGAGCACAGCGCATCTGACATAAAAGTGGCACTATGGACAAAGAGCTGAGGAGAAAGGTGTTGAGGTACGTGAAAGGCAACGCAGCTGTCTCAATACGTGATTTGCTAAACATATACCAAAATGAATTATAAACAAATCCCCGGACGTAAGTTTCACCTGGTAACTGGTCGTAGAAATGTTCCTTCCAGATATAAATTTGTTTTTGCTGATAAGTTTGCTCGGAAACTAATGATTTGGCAAGGAATCTGCAGTGGTGGCCTTAAAACCAAGGTTTTCATTACATCTCACACAATGACGTCGAAGGTTTACATTAAAGAAGTCTGATATGACGGATTTTACCCTTCCTTCGGCAACGCAAGACCAACGTTATGTTTTGGCCGAATCTAGCCAGCTGCCACTACTCTAAGGAGGTACAAGAATGGTATGCTGCAAACAATTTTAATTTCGTCGCCAAAGAGATTAATCCTCCGAATTGCCCTGAGTTCAGACCGTTCCAAACATATTGGGCAATTGTCAAGCGAAAAGTTCGAGGATGCGTTAAAAAAGTGACAAATGCGTTTAAAATGGACAGCCGGTACAGTGCCACCAACGACTGTGCAGATCATGATGGCATCGATCACAAGCAAAGTGTGACAGTTCGTGCGAAACGGTGAATTGTAATAATATCGTTATTTATCGTTAATAAGCTAATAATAAGTTAGTAATAAGTGTTACATATCGTTTGGAAGCTGAATACCCTTTTGTTTGACGTTTTGATAAATCACGTATGTTGTTTTATTCTTGAGTTATGATCACTTGAATGCGTCCAAATTTACTTTGAATCAGGCTTTATTTATCCGTTTACATGCCCACCATATGGCGTCAACGGGTCTGTCATGCAACGGATTGTTATTTCTGCTTGACAAAAATTAAGGAACAAGGACGTCACAAAACACGTAGGAATCCATAAGTGGCTTCTATGACAAAACCTGTTCCACATTTAATCTCAAACCCGTATCCTGTTTATTCAAAGCAGAAACAAACGCCCTCCGTTGAATCAACCATTACAAAAAGCGAGGAGAAATTCGAGTTGGAATTGGAAAGAAACCCAAAATTGTTTACACAATCCGAATTTAGTGATTTGGTGCAAGACCTCGACCTATCGAAGGAGAAATCCATATTGCTGCCATCAAGCTTGAAAGAACACAACATGCTAAGCAAGAAGGTCAAAATTTCTTGTCTCAGAAATCTTCACAAGAAACTTGACAAATATTATTCTACAAAGGACCATGACGTAAACGGCTTGTTTGAAGAGTTTAGTGAGCCATATGATCCAACTGAATGGTGTTTATTCACCGATAGCAGCAAGTTGAGTTGGAAAGCCTTTCTACTGCATCAAGGAAATAATAAGTTACTTTTTCCAATATATAGTGGCCCGGCATGTATCGCGAATGAATAATGTGCATCACAACTAATTATGAATCTGGCTACCGGCCCATCATACCCGGCGAACCACCACATCTCACCGGAAAGCAGCTTTATTTTTGTCTGCGCTTACTCGATCACTCTCGCCTCCGAACAACTGGTAACCGAAACAAAATAAAACGCGATATGCCCGATAGCGAAATATTGCGCAACAAAGCATCGACTCAACCGTTCCCAGCCGATGCCCGTCGCAGACTCTTTGTTTTTCGGAAATTTTCAATTTGTGAAACTAAATTAACACATACGCAAGTCGACAAAAGATTTGTTTGATTGAATTTATTTTCTCATCTCATTAAACTCATTCTAATGTGCTCAAAGACGCTCGCATGTGTCGGTCTCAAGGCGCGGAGATTTACTTGACATTTTGGTAGTACTTTTTGTCAACTTTATGCTTTATTGACTTCCAAGCTTATCTGTTTAATACCTACCGGGGGAGACTTATTCCTATACCCAATGATTTCATTATCTCCAATCGCAAAGTTTTGTGATATAGTGAGCTGAATATTATGATTTGAGATATAATCAATACAGACGTCTTTCAAATTTGGCAGATAGACGGGCAATCGGTGGAGACCCACCTGGTACCTCATAACAAGATGTTTAGAGGGGAAATTCAACGAGCTACCTTCACCCACTTTTATTTTATCTTTTCCGGTGTAAAACTCCTGTCTTGGCATCTGTTTAAAGGTCAGCTTCGACGTATCGTTTCGTCATTCGTCACACAGCAACTGTATCTGGTTAGTATCTCCGTTTAGAGAATTTTGAACCATGTATCTATGAAATCCAGCTCTTGCCTTTATTTTCTGGACGTAACTATGCGGAACGCCAACTTTTTGGCGGCATCGCGTATTGAAACGTTCTGATTTCGGGTAAAATTACCCTAAACCTTCACCTCCGTCTTCCACCATGCTGCTACCAGTTTCCTTCTTTGCTCCGTAATGGTAATCCAAAATCAACCAGTCCTTGAACCTTTCTAGTAGTTGAGACGGATGAATTACACAGTATTTTGTAGGCCTTCCAAGCACTTCTGTATGGGACAACAAAATAGGACCAAGTGTATTGATCTTGTGGGAGACTATACTGAGCAATAAAAGTGTTTTCCAAAAAAAAATGTATTTTCATTTCCGCTTTCAAAACTTTCTGACTAACCCCTAGTGTCGATAAACTTCACCATGCCGGGTTCACTAGCTGCCATCGAACTCACAGCATCACACTGCCTCCTTCATGTAGGGCATAACTGTTTAGCCTCCAGCGCCGACTTTGGTTTTCTCCACACTATCTGCTTTCCATCAGAACCGAACAGATCAATGTTCGTCTCACCACTGAAAAGAACGTTGATCCAGAATTCTTTCGGCTATGCAACATACTCTCTGGCTAAACCAGCTTAATTAAAAAAAAAAAAACAGGCCAATAAGGTCAAACGTTTTAGCGATAGTTAAGGTGTACACTAAATTTTGCACATCTGAAAATGACAGAACTTTCAGAACTTTTGGAAGCCACAAATTCTTACTCTAATTGTTATGTTTTGTATTCGTCGTGCTTGCAGTAATGATTATGATGTAAAAGGAGATGTTCGCTCATCACCATGAGGCACCAAGAGTGGACAGTAATGTTTGCTAGAATGAAAGATATGAAGAGAAAGTGTTGATAGTACCGTCAGTGTAAGTGGCGAACCAGCCCAGGAGGCTGAAAGCCACTTTAATAGAAATAATAAAAAAAAACCCGTCAGTGTACGGTAGGTTGGAAATAGAATAGAAGTATTGAAAATTGAGCGAAATGGCATGGGTAAAGTAGTACTCGAACCAAAGACGTTATCTTTTCCTAACAGGGGTCGAGGCACGGACGAATCCGCCACCTCAACATTTTCTCTTCATATTTTCATTCTAGCAAACATCAGAGTATGTAAACCCATAAATGATGGTAACCATTAATCCATACTGGTGGGGACCAGTCTCACAACGCTTCACGGTATTTCTCTTCGAGGTCTCTACGTTAGAGATGACAAGAAAAAACTTGAGTGATCTCAGACGTTGCGAATCAAATAAACCCAAAAAGGAGAGAGTTAATCTCCCATGTGCGCATCAAAACAGTGCATACACACTACCGCTAGAAACTATTACAAAGCTATCAGTGGTACATGAGCGCGATCCAACACGTTACTTTTGCCTATTGAGGTGGCGGATTCGTCCGTGCCTTGACCTACCCCGCGTTGGGATGTTAGGCAAAGGTAACGTCCTTGGTTCGAGTACTAATTTATCCATGCCCTTTTGCTCAATATTCAATACTTCTATTATATTTTCAATCTACCGTAAACTGACGGAACTTTCAAAACTTTCCCTTCATATCTTTCATTCTAGCAAACATTACTGTCCACTCTTGGTGCCTCATGGTGATGAGCGAACATCTCCTTCTACAAACTCTTGAAATACTTAGAACACAACGTTTACACTCATGATAAGAACAATAAGAAGCGAATTAAACATTTAAAATGAAAACAAATTAACCTAGAAATTTCTTTTGACTCTTCTCTTGAATGTACGCTATATTTAAATTAAAAAATCCGCTGTTGTTTGGGTGCTTTCATCCAGTCGATTCAAAAGCATGAGTGATTATGTATTTACACCGCTATCATCAGATAAACTTGTGCTCAATTAACGGGTAGAATAATTATATGGTACTCGTGACGAACCAGTCTCTGGCTCAAAGTCACGTACGAAACAACAACAACAACAACAAAATTAGGTGGTACAACCTTACCGTTGTAGTTTTGTATAATTCGACAACCACACAACAGTTCGAGACTCGAATTTTGTTGCAGGGTCGGCGAAATCGAGCGCCTGCGCTGGTCAAATGAGCAAGCAGGCTTTCGAGTTAAATTAAAAAAAAACATCAGTCGGATCTAACAGTATTCTTGCGATTCTGCGAAACACAAAGGTATGGATTGTGTAGGATACATTTTGCCCATACCTTAGCGATGACGGCAGTCCAATAAGCGCTTTTCTTTAATTGCTAGCTGCACACTTAACAGTGTCGTAACCTCTGTGCAGGATTTCATAACCCTTTAAAGGCAATTCACCAGACGCACACATGCAATAGCGTCCATGACACTGTTGTGGACTGACTGACAGAATCGAAAAGTTATGTGAGAAAGTGAGGGCTATTCCGGAAGACGAAGTGACGTTTGTCACTTGGTAAAGTGAGAAAATTCATTTGTAGTGACAGTGACGTGAAAAGTCAATTGCAGTGACAGTGACGTGACGGAAAAAGAATCCGTGCCCACATCCGTGAACTGCAGTCCTGAATTCGAGAACAAGCAAAAATACACCGTGAACTGAATCACGTAATCATGAACTAATCATGATAACATATGAAGGGAAAAATCCTGAAAACGTGAACTTCATTTTTCATTTCATTTCATTTTTGGGAACGCTTTTTTCTGTAAATCCAGTCTAATTTTGACTTTCGGAACGTATTTAGCAATGCTAACAACTCTCACCGTAAATAGAAAGACAAACATGCAGTAAAGTTCTACAAATATTTAATTGTCAATGACAATTTGTCATTCTACGCACATTTTGCGCCTGCTTTGCACACCACAACTCTTCCAGTATCAAGCTTAGCCACTGTTTTAATTTTTTCAACATAACTTTTAAAAACATCGGAATCAAGCGGACCCGTCCTGTAGGAACCAAAAATATCACTATCAATCGTGAAAATTCAAATACTTCCAAAACATACCATCTTGCGGAGGCTTTTTTCATGGCCGTGAAACCATCCTTTCCATCGCATAAATATGACGGTGAAGCAACGTAGTAGTCTGCGTCCTTAACCAAAGCTTTCAAATCATTCGATTGCGGTTTGCTGTAATCTTTGACCTCAATTTTTACCACCCTGCTTCCGATTGGCTTGCTAGGATCGATCACAATGCGCAATCCTGACACTTGCAGACAATTGGTTCGATTTTCGTCGTCCAAACCAAACGAATGTTCCGCTACTTTCCAGATATCTTCCCCCTTCAGCCGAACCAGATCAGCTGTAGATCCGAAAGGAGCAGCCTCAATGATGTCACCGTTGGTAATTTCTGTAACAACAAAAGTATCTGTTAGAAGAGCAATTATAAGTTAACGACAACAGTTTTACTTCCAACGGGAATGGGATTGCGAAAATTGCCCGCCTGGATTATCGCGAAAGGTCGAAAGCTGCCATTTGTGTACTGAAAATAAAACTTGTTCAGCTTAGTCTCTGTCAAACAACTTCTTATAAAACTCACGTGATCAGCAAAAGCATCCGCATACAAAACACCGAGCGTACACTCCTGATCTCGACATGAGTCACGATCCAAATGAATCTTCGTTTCGCCCACTACTTTGGAGCCCAATTCGTTCACCTTCTTACGCCAGGGATCCAACGCTTTGAGAATATCCTCGTCCTGTTTGACCTTGTTGTCGATGAATTCCGGGGCGCCTTCCCAGTGTTTGACTTCGCCTTTGTCGTCGAAGTACAGTGTCAAACGACCAACGTACTTTCCAAAGGACTTCGCCTGCACTATTGGAATCTAGAAACGTTGTTAAATTTGTTAACTATGAAACTGTTTAGAATTTTATATAGTGATAGATTATTCTCTTAAGTAGTTTTCCAGGATTCTGAATTAAACCTCGATCCAAAGTAAATCTAGACGCACGGCTTAATACACCACTGCGTCCCTGGTGGTTGAAACAAAAAACGTTTTACATGCATTTGTTGATGTTTCTCGATTGATCGACGCATCTCGAAATTATGGATCATGGAACTTGAGAAAAGAAAATTACTTGTGCACAAACATCTAGAGAATCCTTCGTGGTCTGCCTCAAAAATAGCAGAAGTGTTAAAATTCCCAAAGTCAACGGTGTGTGTTGTAATCAAACGTTACAAGGTTACATAAAAGTGGCACTAGAGCTGAGGAGAAAGGTGTTGAGGTACGTGAAAGGCAACCCAGGTGTCTCCATACGTGAATTACCAAAGAAATACGATTCCAACTGTTCCACCGTACGTAACATCCATTCAAGAGAAGGATATACGTATTTTTTTGCCAGTAAACATCCGAATCGCTCCCTTTAACAAAAATTGGTGGCCAATAAGCGGGCACAATTACTATACCAACGAGTTTTGACGAAATTTGATGGCCGTATTTTAATGAACGACGAAACATATGTCAAAATGGATTATAAACAAAATTCCCGAACAAAAATTTTACCTGGCAACTGGTCGTGGGGATGCACAGTGGGCAAGAACTGATGAAAACTAAGGAACAAATCTGTAACTTTTGTCGCTTTTAAGCGAGGCGATTTCCGCTTGGAAATTGTCTGGGAAATCGAATGTAACTGATTTCAATCACCGCACGGATATGATTGTGGAGTTATAAAGCTTATTTTACCCCACTTCCCCTTATATTCTTGAATTATTTATAGACCTCTTTGTACGGAGAGTCCCATGTGAAATTTCCTGAAAAATCGAATAGAAGCTGTTTCAACTACCGCACGGCTCTGTGAACGAGGATATGGCTGGTTATACCCCACTTCCCCTTGTATTCTTGAATAGTATATAGATATCTTTGCACGAAGTGGCTCAAAATCAACGAAATTGGGCTTGTCCTATGTGAAATTTCCTGGAGAACCGAATAGAGGTTCTTTTATATACCGCACGGCTCTTTGAACAAAGGTTTAGCTGACTTTACGCCACTTTTACTGGGGTGAAATCAGCCATATCTTTGTTCACGGAGCCGTGCGGAGGTTGAAACAGCATTTATTCGATTTTCCAAGAAATTTTACATAGGACAAGCTTTTTTTGATTGATCTTGAGGCACTCGGAGCAAATATATCTATCAATTATTCAATAATATGAAGGGAAGTGTTGTAAAATCAGCCATATCTTCGTTCACAGAGCCGTGCGGTGGTTAAAACAACCTCTTTTTGATTTTTCAGGAAATTTCACATCGGACTAGTCCTATTTTGTTGATCTTAAGCGACTCCGAGCAAAGTTATCTATAAATTATTCAATAATATAAGGGAAAGAGGGGTAAAATCAGCCATACCTTAGTTCACAGAGCTGTGCGGAAGATGAAACAGCATTTATTCGATTTTCCAAGAAATTTTACATAGGACAAGCTTTTTTTGATTGATCTTGAGGCACTCCGAGCAAATATATCTATAAATTATTCAAAAATACAAGGGGAAGTGGGGATAAAATAAGCTCTATAACTCCACAACCATATCCGTGCGGTGATTGAAACCAGTTCCATTCGATATTCCAGACAATTTCCAAGCGGAAACGGCCTTGTTTACAAGCAGCGCTTATAAGCGACAAAAGTTACAGATTTGTTCCTTAGTTTTCATCAGTTCTTGCTCACTGTGGGATGTCTCTTCCAGGTATAAATTCTTTTTTGCTCATTAGTTTGCTCGGAAACTAATGATTTGGCAAGAAATCGGCAGTAGTGGCCCTAAAACCATGTTTTTCATCAATTAAAGTGTGCCTGAAAAAGCGCATTGTACCCTTCATTCGGCAATACAAGACCAACGTTAGGTTTTGACCGTATCTAGCCTGCTGCCACTACTCTAATGAGGTACTAGAATGGTATGCTGAAAACAATGTTAATTTCGTCACCAAAGAGATTAATCCTACGAATTGCCCTAAGTTGCTTGACCGATCAAAAAATAGTGGGCAATTGTCAAGCGAAAACTTCGAGGAAATGGTAAAGAAGTGACAAATGCACAAATTTGACGTTTCGATCAACCGTGTATGTTGTTTAATTCTTGCGTTACTATCATTGGAATGCGTCCAAATTTACTTTGCATCGGGCTTTAAATGCTTCTCGTACTGGGATTTTCAAATGCTAAAACCTTTTTCTTAACTAGAAATTTAGTTTGTCAGTGTATTTTCTTAAGTCTTTCGTAGTTTAGTTCGTCATTTATGTGCTGTTAAAGACTTTTTGAGCAGTTTTCCCGGATCAAAAATAAGTTGTCATTATGTCGTCGAGATATTTGAATACTACCAGTTTGAGTAATATCTGATGTTACAAATCTCAGTAGTTCCAACAATATAATTTTTATGGTTTACTGTTGGGACTTAGAGAGAAGGTTCCTTTAAAAGAGTTTTGGACTTTTAAAAGTTCAAGAGGGCATTTTGTAACGTCTTAAATCGTTTATAATTTAGTTAATAGAAGTCTAGTTCTTATGTGCTCAGAAAGTCATCGATGCATACCTCGTTTTATCACGTATAATTTACCTATCACTTTGTTCGGCCTAGTCAGTGCTTGTCTTCTGCGTTATTTAGTTAAACCTATAGTTCTATTGTAGAAAAGTTTACGTTTACTTGTCCGTTCATTGCCTCCTTTTTATTTGTCTAATCCTAATATTTAAGTCGTTTATTCGCTTCAAAGTTTGACATGCATGCATGTGCAGCCAAACATTAATTATATGAGTCTTGGTCAGCTGTAAAATTAATTTTTCGGTAGTAAAGTAAAACTTTTCACGTCTATTACCTATCTGTTATTATAAAATTATCGACAATGAAGCCGTCATAAGATTGTTTGTTATAATGTGTGGTATTTGTGTTATGGCTCTTTGAAATGAAACATAACAAAACAATGAAACTTCTACTCAGTGAATCCAACAGTCGATGAATATATGGCTACGGTTCATCATCTCATGCAATGCATAAGACATTATCACTGAGGAAAGAGGCCCATCTGACTACACCAGCATTCAAGACTGCAGGACAAGATGTCCGTTGGATCACATGTGTAAAATTAATGCATCACGTGCCTACCCCGCACTGTGGTATCTTGGCAAAAGATTGTGTCCTTGATTGGATACCGCCTTTTCAAAATAGCTGTCCGCTCAATTTCAACTGCTTCTATTCCAGTTCACAGACTGCCGTATTCGAACGGACCACCTATAATTTTTTTTTTCTTAAGACGAACTTCACGCTAACTCGTCTACGTGGTAGGCAGCACCCTCTCAGAATCCACTGAAACTTTGTATGTACGTAGACTGTGTCTTTTCAAGCAACTTTGCATACTTTGTTTTTTCCACAATTGAAGTCTTAGGCTTAAGTTTTTTGATCGATTTTATATAAATCAACATAACTATAAAAGGAAGCGACTTACAAAAAAGTGATGTATGAGTGACTTTTAGAGAATCGTCTTAGCCTTAATGAAAATAAAAGGTAAAACAATTTTTTTTCTCCTTTAATCTCGTGATGTTTGACGAACTTTTAGACAATTTTATTTACTATGTTGAAAATTGACTTTAAATTAAAAAAAAAGGTTTTTTTTAGCGTGTAAGAATCGATTTTACAGATTCTTACACGCTAAAAAAAACTTTTATTTAAAGTCAATTTTCAAAAAATGACTATCTTAGAATTGGACGAATTTTTTTCTTAACATCTATATATATAAAAATGGATTTCTGTCTGTCTGTCTGTCTGTCTGTCTGAACCTCATAGGCTCAAAAACTACTGAACCGATCAGCGTGAATTTTTTTATGGTGAAGGTTTTGGGGCCGGAGAAGGTTCTTATGATGGTTTGAGACCCCTCCCTTCTCTGGAAAGGGGGGCTCCCACACAAATGAAGCACAAATTTCTGCATAACTCGAGAACTGATCAAGCAAAGGAACCCAAATTAAGCATGCGGAAGTTTTTGGAGGCAATAAATGTTTATATGGTAGTCAGAGACCCCTCACCTCTCTAAAAAGGGAGGCTCCCATACAAATGAAACAGAATTTTCTGCATATCTCAAGAACTAATCAAGCAAATGGAACCAAACTTGGCATGTGGGGTTTTCTGGAGACAATTTTTTTTTCTATGGTGGTTTGAAACCCCTCCCCTCTCCAAGAAGGGGTGCTGTCATACAAATGAAACTAAAATTTCTTCATAACTCTAGATCTAATAAAGCAAATGGAACCAAATTTGGCATGCGGGGATTTTAAAGGTAATGATTGTTTCTACGATAGTATGAGACCCCTCCTCTTTCTCTGATAGGGGGGGGGGGACCCATATAAATGAAACAAAAGTTTCTATATAACTCGAGAACTAATCAAATGGAACCAAATTTGGCAGGTAGAGATTTTTGAAGGCTAGAAATATTTCTAAGGTGACTCGACACCCCTCCGCCCTCTGTAAGAGGGGGGCTCTCATACAAATGAAATACACATTTCTGCATAACTCGAGAACTAATCAAGCATATGGAACCAAATTTGGCATGCGAAGGTTTTTGGAGAAGCAAAATGTTTCTATATAGGTTTGAGACTCCTCTTCCATCTGGAAGGGGCCAAAGGGGGGGATTCCATACAAATGTAACACAAATTTCTGAATAACTCGAGAACTTATCAAGTTAATGGAACCAAACTTGGCGTGTGGAGTTTTTTGAAGGCAAGAAATGTTTCTATTGTGGTTTGAGACTCCTCCGCTCACTGAAAGAGGGGTCTCTAATATAAATGAAACACGAATTTCTGCATAACTCAAGAACAAATCCAGCAAATGGAACCAAATTTGGCATATGGAGGTTTTTGAAGGAAACAAATGTTGCTCAGGTGAAAATGAAACATAATTTTTAGCATAACTCGAGAGCCAATGAAGCAAATGAAACCAAATTTGGCATGTTGAGGTTTTTGGAGGCAAGAAATGTTTCTATGGAAGTTCAATACCCCTCCCCAATTTGAAGGGGGGGGGGGGCTCCCATACAAATAAAAAGCAAATTTCTGCATAACTCGAGAACTAATCAAGTAAATCAAACAACTTTTAGCATATGGGGGTTTTTGGAGGCTAGATTTCTATATGCATAAAAATGAATTTCTGTCTGTCTGTCTGTTTGTCAGACCCTTATAGACTCGGAAAGTTCTGAACCGACCAACATGAAAATTTATATGAAGGGGTTTTTGGGGCTGGGGAACGTTCTTCTGATTGTATGAGACCCCTACTCTCTCAGGAAGGGAGGCTCTCATACAAATGAGACACAAATTACTTCATAACTCGAGAACTAAACAAGCAAATCGAATCAAATTTGGCATGTGGGGGGTTTTGAAAGCAAAAAAAAACCATGAAGATGCCAGTTATATTAAATTTCCCTTCATTTAGTTGCAAGCGTAGCAGCGCACGCACCGGACGCAGCTATTATATGTATAACAATGAATTTCTGTCTGTCTGAACCTTATAGAATCGAAAACTACTGAACCGATCGACGTGAAATTTTGCGTGGAGGGGTTTTTGGGGCCGGAGAAGGTTCTTATGATAGTCTGGAATCCCTCCCATATCTGGAAGGGGGGGGGGGGGCTCCCATACAAATGAAACACACATTTCTGCATTACTCGAGAACAAATCAAGCAAAGGAAACCAAATTTAGCATGTGGGAGTTTTTGGAGACAAGATATGTTTCTATGGTTTCTTGAGACCCCGTCACCCTCTGGAAAGGGGGGCTCCCATACAAATGAAACACAAATTTCAAACAAACATGAGAACTATGCCAACTGCTATGCAAATTTGTATGCAGTATGTCCGGAAAAGATCTAATGATAGTTTGAGATCCCTCCTACCTCTAGGAAGAGGGGCTCCCATACAAAAGTTTCTGCATAACTCGAGGAAGACTGATTCCACGCCAAATCGGTCGGTCACCAAACTCAACTATCTTCGATTTTGATGAAACTTGGTACACGTCTTCGGTATGTTGAAAAAAAAAATCCACTGGTGTTAAGATTATTTGGATTCAAGAGTAACTTTTGAGATGGGTGTATGTTTTTTCCAACATTTTACTTGAAAAATCGTAGTTCAAAAACCATTACATTTAGAGAAAAACTTTATATGGGGGAGTTGTAGAGAACTAAAAAGGCTTTGTAAAAAAATGTACACTGAAAAAAAATTTTTTCATAAAGAAAAATCGAAAATAAATACTAAAAATCAAATATAAAAAAAAACATATTTTTAATATTTTTCAAATTTGTTTTGTGGAAATTTGAGAAAAAAGACACGTTTTGAAAAAAACTCTAGGATGGACGCTCTTATAATAAAAAAGTTTTCCGAAGAGCGAACTTTGGTGCATATTTCAAATTTTGGTTATTCATTATTATAAATGAAAATTAATTATACAATATGATTTTGGAGATCATTAAAAACAATAATGATCATAATGATAAATCACCTGAACGCAACCGTTTTCGAGATTTTTCGGATTTTATTTCAATAGAATGAAAAAACCTCAGAAAATTCGCTCTTTTCTTAAGTTAATCGAGATTTCCACCAGAAATGATAAATTTTCCAAGATCTTCATATTATAACGTTCACATTACTCTAATGTCCTCTTTTCTTTTGATATCAGGATGATAAGAAGACTCATTTGAAAAGAACAAGATAAATAGCACTATTGTTTTAATATTGCAATCAATATATTTATAATTGTTTTATGGCTGTATCGGTCGGGCCGCTCAGAGAATGAAGGGAGCGAATTTGCTAAAGCGATGAAAGTAACAGCGAGATAGATGTCGCAGGGGCGACAAAGTGTGAAATGGACAGATGATGAAATTATGCGGAGGGTCATATAGAAGAAGCATATTAATCGAACTGCTGACTATTTTGCCAAGCTCCAACGATGTTAGAGGTCGGGTGTAGTGTGTGAAAACTACACTCCGAACAGTTCGGTGATGTAGCGATGAAAGTAACACATATTGTTTAAGGTAGGTAGACAAATAGCAGCTATAACGTATGTCAGGTATATCTTCTCATAAAAAAAACAGCTAATGTACGCTGCCTGTAAACTACCAGAGATGTTTTATACCTGCATTTCCAAAGGTACCACAGCCAATATATATGCTCATACATAGTCGCATTCATCAGTAAAATCTATCTGACTGAACTGAAAATGGAGTTTAACATGAAGAAGTGTTGTATGCCGTTTCCCACTAAACGGTGCTCAAAAAACCTTCGTAAATTAACCGAACAAAATGTCAAAAAACTCAAGTTTATGGGCAAAACACATTTGGACACTTCTTTGATGATTTGTGATAATTGTCGTTTGCATTTAAATAGAACGGAACAATCCCATGCTGCAATTTCGGAGCATAGTGAGAAACCATCAATTACTAACATTATGGATCCACAACCATGTACATCACGGCAAGTAGACTTGTATGGTCTCGAGGAAACGCCATCGGCAATATCATTAATGTCAGTGCCATCTGATAGCAGTGTGCAAGATTATTCAAGGCGCCATAATATTGAGCTATTTAACAAGGGCGTAGCTGGAATCAACGAATTCGAGAATGATTATAAATTGTGTTTTGAAGAAATATTATGTAGCTCATCAACTAGAACTAAAAAATGTTACCTCCG
Organism: Aedes japonicus; assembly: GCA_034211315.2. NCBI lineage: Eukaryota > Metazoa > Arthropoda > Insecta > Diptera > Culicidae > Aedes > Aedes japonicus. Next base: position 13,503 of record JASCZW010005909.1, on the reverse strand, counting down.
TGAATGCGAACGATGTCCAGGCTTTTCAGATTTTGAGAGTAGTTTAACAGACAAATTAGAAAAACGTGGTTTAGTTGAAATATCTTTTGAGCAATGGATTTCAACTGATAGATGTAGTTTAGAGACACTTGTTAAACCAATTGATGAATTTATTGCTTATTTTGTGAAAAAGTTGGAACAATTAGTATCCCACGATTTTGTCAAATCTCAGCAGTCTAGTTTCTTGAGAGATTATAAAAGTTGTCTTAAAGACGGCGAAGTAATAATAATTTGTGATTTTTCTGAAAATTATTCATTTGTTTTTCAAGATGCTGTTCAAAGTAGTTATTGGAGTAATGAGCAAGCCACTATTCACCCTTTTGTCATTTATTACACGGAATCTGGAATACTTAAAAATATCAGTTTCATTGTTATCTCAGAAGTGTTGAAACATGATACGATTGCGGTGCAGGTGTTTATTTCAAAACTAATAAGCTTTTTGCAAACAAAAATTAAAGTAAAAAGCTACGTTTATGTCTGACGGGGCAGCATCCCAATATAAAAATAGGAAGAACTTTTGCAAGCCTTTGTAAGTTTAAAAAGAAATACAATATTGATGCTGAATGGCATTTTTCGCAACATCCCACGGTAAGGGACCTTGCGATGCAATTGGTGGTACATTAAAACGAATGGCAAGATATGCAAGCCTTGCTGTACAACATGAACACCCTATAAAAAGTGCATTAGGAGTTATTCGAATGGGCGAACCAAAAAAGTGATGATTGTTTAACAAAAATGTCGTTTTGTTATGTATCACATGAAGAGTATGAACAGGGGTAGCAGAATGGAATGAAATTTACCGACAGACTAAAACGATTGCAGGTACACAAAAGTACCACTCATTCGTTCCAATTTCAGAAAACGAAGTTTTGTAAAACTGTTTTCGAATGACGAAGAAGGCAGGATTCATAATATATATAAAAGCAATCAATAGTTTATATAATGTTTATGTAATATTATCAATGACCGAGACTAATAAATGGTATATATAAATATAAATCCAACCATAATTCATTATTTTTGTCTTATAACTTTAAGTGAAGCTTTTTCAATCGACGAGCTGTTAAGAGTAAGTAAGAGGCACATACATGTGTTTTAAAAAGGCTAAAAACACAAGAGAAACAATCGTTAGCTATTGTTGTTTTAATATCACAGTAATTTATGAAAAGGGCGTATTTTTTGAGGTTTTGAAATTTTATTGAAAGAAAATCAGAAATATCTTGAAAACAGTTTGCGTTTACGTGGTTTATCATTATAATCATTATTGTTTGTAATGATCTCCAAAACCATATTGTAACATCAAAATTTATTTATAAGAATGAATAACCAAAATTTGAAATATACACCAAAAGTTCGCTATTTGAAAAACTTTTTATTATAAGAGCGTCCATCCTAGAGTTTTTTTAAAACGTGTCTTTTTCCTCAAATTTTCATACAACAAATTAAAAAAATATTAAAAATATGTTTTTTAGATATTTTATTTTTAGTAATTATTTTTGATTTTTCTTGATGAAAAAAAAATGTTTTTTCAGTGTATATTTTTTTAAGAAAGGCATTTTAGTTCCCTACAATTCCCTCATATAAAGTTTTTCTCTAAATGTAATGGTTTTTGAACTACGATTTTTCAAGTAAAATGTTGGAAAAAACACATACGCCCATCTCAAAAGTTACTCTTGAACCCAAATTATCTTAACACCAATGGAATTTTTTTTTTCCAACGTACCGAACTCATGTGCCAAGTTTCATCCAAATCAATGATGATCGGGTATGATTTTTGGGATTTCCGGCACATTCTGGATGGAATCCCTCATTGGTTCTTTTTCGTAGAAAGCGGTTTGCTTTCAAAACAAAAACCTTCAAACCGTCAATTCAAAAATGTCTTGCTCTGTACATTTAAAAGTTGAAATTTTCAGAATAAATTGTAGCACTGTCAAATCAAAACCGTGGCATCGTTGAAAACGAAACCAAATTCCTAGAGGGTTTGAGCTGTTTAGTGGAATACTTGTAACTATAAATTTGAAGAAAAATTAGTAATCTCCATTTAATTCCAACTACCTTTGCTTATCTTCGACAGATACGCGTATTTTGTCTACAATGTGCAGACTTCTTCAGTGTCTCGTACTAATAACTCGACTATTAGTACGTTATTAGTACGAGACACTGAAGAAGTCTGCACATTGTAGACGAAATACGCGTATCTGTCGAAGATAAGCAAAGGTAGTTGAATTAATGGAGATTACTAATTTTTCTTCTAATTATAGTTGAAACCAAATTATTTTGATTCCAAAATGAACTTTTGTCCAGAAAGTGTTGTGCAATTAGAATAAAAATGTGCTTCTTGGATTGGAATTAAAAAAAAAGTTTTAAAATAAAAGGATTTATTTTCAGATTAATTGTAGAATTGTCAAATGGAAATCGTGGCATTGTTTGAAATTGGAGCAAATAATTTTATTGCAAAATGAACTTTCGTGATGTTTTCCATCACAAGAGATCCACGTCGAACATTGTTACCCAAAATGCACCTGAACAAAATCTGCGGCCTGGTCTGCTGCCGTTTGTCATCCTTATGATAGCGCTGCAAATAAAAAATTGGGATGATTAATTCAACTCAAAGATTACCATTCATGTAGTAACGTACCCATCCTTCAGTCCGAGATTGTTGCTATTATCCGCCCTAAGGAAAGCATTGTTTCTGCAAACCTCTACCACCTTAAGTTAGTTGAAACTTTCCTCCACTTGTTTTTATGTAACAATGTGATCGGGAGAAAAAATTCAAACGATGAAGACTACGAGGACGACGACTCGCTTTGTGTCGGTGGAATTGACAGTTCTACAATTTTTATGGTAAAAGAACACACTTTTAAATATACAAACTGAACCGAAAAAAGACACTTTCAAATCAAAAACATCATTTTTGTAGTAGATAATTTTACTTTCAATTTAATGAAAAACAACCACTTTTTAGAAGTAAAGTGCAAAACTTTGATTAAAACAATATTCTTTTTTTGTGTGTAAGGTGACTTCCATACAATGAAACACAAATTTCTGCACAACTCAAGAACTTATCAAGCAAATGGAGTCAAATTTAACATGTCTCTTAAACAACAAATAAATTTGAACCAAACATGAGAATTATCCATACAACACAAACACAAAATATGTATTTCTCGGGTAGGCAGCATGTTCTGATAGAAGTTTGAACCCCTTATTAGTCCAGAATAGGGGAATCCTTGAGTTACTCTCAGTGCTAAATTATGCACAAGAAGTTAATTTATGCCTATGTGTTATTCTATGTCTATGAAATGCATCTATGCAGAAAGAAAAACCAGTAGAAACTACCGAACCAACCGTTAAATTGAAAACACAAACCTTGGTTTTTTTTGCAGAAATTACACACAATAGCAAACGAAAATATTTTATCCAAATTTATTCCGAAAAATAACCTGCCAGTTCTATTAAATTTTCATGCAGTTAGTTGCATGCGTAGCAAGGCTGCACTGGATTCAGCTAGTATACAATATAAATGGATCTGAAGTCAGGGCTTACATTGCGGAAGTCTAATGGAATGAAAACGATGGATTATACATAAATCAAAATGACAAAGATTTTTCACTAGGGCTTAACTGACAAAGGTAAACAATGGCTTCTTCGGTAAATTTCTCGTGGCACCAAGGCTACTAATGTCAGCCTCCAGTTCGGCCTTAATGAAGAATCCTTGTCGAAATACTCAAATAGAATTTTCTTTAGATACGACTTCTTCAATGAAGCCCCAGATATTAGGAAAGGGAATAACATGTCTGCCCACTTTTAAACTCGCCACTACGAGGAACACTGAAAAAATATTTCACTTAGCTACTAAACTGGTAATACATGTAGATATTTTCCAAAACTAAAATAAGTGACTTTTATATGAATATCACAGAGAAAAAGAAATTCTACTTGACTAATCATTAACATTTTACAGGACACATAAGATTCACTTGATTTTGCAAAGGATTTTCATTTTCCTGAATCACCTGAAAGTTAAGCGAATTTCTAGTGGATTTTTTCCACTGATTATGTGAATTTCTTTGTGGGTGTACGTATCGCTGGTAGTTATTTATTAAAACACCTGTACAATGCTTACCTCGTAATGGAGGAATCCAGGTAACGCAAAAAATAAGGTTAAACGTCGTAGATGGCGCTCTTTCCAAATGGTTTTTCGAGCTGTCTGTGCAATGTAATCGGTGATGAAAAGAAAAGAAAATCGACGATAATGACAATACTGACCAATTACATACAGTTTGAAAAATATCAAGAAAGTTGTTATCCATTTCAGATTTAGAAACTACGATGTTTAACCTCACTTTAGCTTTACTTGGATTTCTCAATATTCAATTGGGGCCATATATTTTCGTCATCTTCGGTTTCAATCACGATTAGCAAAAACCGTCTCATTTTATCTGTTTACGTTTAGATAGGTACCCTTCGCCCGTACAAACTGGCGCCAGACTATTCACTGGGTTTAATATTGAATTAGGCAGTTCCAGCAGATTTTTTTTTGAATTTATGCATCAAAACCGAGATTTTAAACTGCAATGTTCTGGAACTCAGACTTTCACATTTTATTCAGATATTTAAAAATAATTTTGAAACTATACTCATGTAATCCTCTTTCGCAAAGTTTACATCCAAAATACTAACACAAGTTTGATAATTTTGCAGCTATTAATTGCTCTTTCAGTGTTCAACCTTTTTAACAAACTCAACTAAATCCTTGTACAGCACATCCGGGAGCTGCATAGCTGCAAAGTGGCCACCATCGTCGAAGTGGTTGCTCTGAACAAGGTTGACGAAGTGATCCCGTAGAGCCCAGTCGAGGGTGTGCAGCAGCTCGTACTTGAATTTGGCACATGCCGTAGGAACCTGGGTTGGAATCCGTTCGAAGCCAATGGCCTTCTCTTCGGCAGTAAATGCTTCAGCGTAGATTCGTTGCGAAGTCGTGATTGAATCGGTCAGGTAGTAAACCATAATGTTGTCCAGCAGACTGTCTAGAGAAGTATTTCTCGAGGCCACCGTCCGGCAGTTGGCGGTAGGATGGGTTGGTCCAGGTGGAAAACTTTTTCTATAATGTATGCGGCGAGACCCACTGGATTGCCGACCAGAGCGGTACCGATGGTGTCCGGTTTGGTGGCCTGCAGGTGCATGTAACCTGATTCGACGAGTAGATATTTGAATTTGGGTCCAGCAGGATAGTAGTACTCGACATACTTCTCGTCGATGAACCATGAAGGAGCAAAGCTGGCAATCACAAATTTCAAAGTTGCTTGCAAACCGTCGTTTAATCCGCACATGTTCATGTGGACGCCTGGTGATGGAAGTAAAATTTTAGTTCAGGTGCAGTTTGTGACAAATATATCTTACCAATGACGTTCTCCTGGAACAAGGTGGACATTAGATTGGCAATCATAGATCCCCAATCCCCTCCCTGTATATAGTATTTCTTATGTCCAACACGGGACATGAGATTTCTCATGATGACAGCAATTTTAGATGGGCCGAGTCCTTGTTTGGAAGCTCCCTGGGACCATCCATAACCAGGTAAACTGGGAACAATCACTTCAAATACAAAATCCTTGTCGTTCGATTTGGTTGTCAATTTTGGGATGACATCGTAGAATTCACGCACCGAGCCGGGCCATCCATGAAGTAGCAACAGTGGCAAGACTTTTGTACCAGCAGGCACGTTTGGTTTAACATGAATGAAGTGGATGTTTAGTCCTTGTATTTGCGTTTGATAGTGAGGAATTGGTTCAGGAATGCTTCCCGTTCGTTCCATTTGTTCAGGTAGGTGGATTTCCAGTAGTTCAGAATTTCCTGCAACCGGTTGCTGTTGAAGCCGTATTCGAACGCCGTTCCTTCTAAAGGTTTCACGAGTTTAGGGTGTCGTTCAACTTGGAACGTAGCTTTTCAATTACTCCCGATGGGTAGGATACTTTGAATGGCTTGATGCTGGTGTCTTCTTTGTACTGCTTGGCATCACCGGGACCCCAGTACTGCTGGAGATCAAGTTCAGGAACCGCAAGTGGTGAAGTTGCGTCGTGGTACTGTTTGTATATTATGGCCAGTAGCAGTACAAAGCCGAAGAATAGTAAACGACAGACGAAGCCCATTATGTCGTTTCTGAAATAAGAAATGTGGGATATGTTGTGAGAAAAGTGAGATGGTTGGTACCTATATCTAAATTAATTCTCAAAAGATTGAAGAAGATTATATGTATTGGAATCGGAAAATGTACTGAAATGCGTTTGAAGTGATTCGATACCGAGTGATTCGGCATACCGAGTATTTCATAATGTTTACATTTTCTCAACTTTGTTTCAATGTCATTCAGCCCTGCAAAGCGTAGACCAGTATAATTTCTTTATTAAAAGTAAATTATGTTTCAGTGACATAAAATGCGCTTTTTATTATCGATATAATTTGCAATAGACTAGGTAAGACAATTCACCATAAGGTCGAACTTCTGTCAACACTCAAATGTAGAGTAGGGAAATTTGTAGAATTAAGTTGAATATTTCCGAAACGAACAATCCTACGAGAATGTTGCTTGAACAACAAGCTGGCGAAGAAACGCCAACTGAATCGTTCGATAATATCAAAATGACATGTTTGATGATGATGATGTGAACTGCCATCTAATGTAGCCAGGAAACTGCCTATCACACTGAACTGTTTTGGTTAAACGATTTGATAAGGGTTGTACTGTGGTGTATGTTTCATCATGTTCCTGTATGAAGGGCCAAAAACCGTGGGCCTTTAAGCAGATACACTTTCGCGTAACCTAAAACCTAGACCCCTGTAGTCTAGAGATTCTTCTACCCGAAACAAGTTCGCAGAAACTACACCAAAACCGATCCCTCGCCTAGTAAATGTACCACTAGATGGGGAGAAGAGCCCGCCTTTTATTCACGAAATGTTAACATGAAATTGGCAGTCCCACTCTTTCTATCCAAATCGCTTCAATCGGGTGCTCTGATGGTCCCTCCTTCATCCCAACATATGGTGTTATAAAAATATTTGGCCCAACATATGGTGTTATATAGAAAATTTGGCTGAACGTTAGGGTTTGGTTAGGGTTATTTACCGTTCCCTTCAACCTGCTTCAACCTTCCTTTGATGTAGGGTCCAGATTGTCGTCTCGGTGTTTCTGCTTTTGAAGTGCTTATCTTAGTAGCGTATATCGCGAATCACAATGTGGGATAGGAGAGGCACCTAACCGAACCGATAAACAGAATACGATGGCCAAATCCTGCACCGGGAAGCTGAACTGCAAGTGGTTGGTGCAGCCGAAATGCATCGTAATGGATGACGAGACGGTCATTAAAGCGTATGCCAAGCATGCCCACCCTGGATGCTCCGGAAGAAGAAGGTCGACAAGTATAGCCAACAAATACTTAGTGTGGCAGGCGATTTGTGGGTGCGGCAAATTCAGTAAGCCACACATAACGACCGGCACCATCAACAGCCAATATATATAGAATAATGCCTCCAGAAGCGCCTGCTGCCCTTTCTTCGGTTGCACGACGGTGACACTCTGTTTTGGCCGGATCTGGCATCATGCCAATACACGAAACCGGTGATGGAGTAGTACAAAGTCAACGATGTTGTTTATGTGCTGAACTTCACCAATAGAACAATTCTGGGTGATTGTGAAGGGCCAGCTTCGAGAGAGCAAAGCTTTTCCAAAAAAGGATTTTAAAAACGGGCGGAAAAAAGTGTGAAAGAAAGATGGCGCAAGTGTTGCACAGGATTTGATGGGTAGTGTTAAGTCCAAGGTGCGGGCATTTAGTCTTTGGTGAGTTGGTTGAATAAACCAACTTTGCAAAAGCATAGCTAATGTGTGTTTACTTAATCCCGTAGAGTTTCAAAAATATCCGACTTAAGATGACTTTTGGTGATCATTTTTGTCTATTGCATTTTTTTTCGAGTACAATCTTTATACGACAATCCGGTCAAAACCAACGAAAGTATGGCACTTATTTTTCCAAACTGATTTGTTTTTCTTTTTCCCATTGCTTTCTTTTGCACATACCTCCGATTTCAAGATTGGCGCATTGACATGCCTGTATCAATAGCAGTGATTGACAGTAGACAGGATGTCCTGAGCCCAAATTGATTTGGGCCCGCTGTCAGCTGTCAAATAGAAGTCTAATGATTTGTTTTGGTTGTTTGTTTTGATTTGAAACACCACAGATAGCGATCTTTCTGCTTTGTATGACGTGCACAACAAAAACGATCAACAACAGACACAACTTACAATAGCTGTGTTGTTATATTCACCAATTGCCTTTGGTGACTGAATTTGATGAGTTGCGCTGTCAGTTTTTGTGTCATATCGTGCCCGCGTGACACATGATTCATGAGTTTTTCACACAGTTTTTGTTGCACATATATTTGAGGGTGTGCGTGTACTGAAATAAATTTATTGTTTTCGTACACACTCACACATGATAGTGGGAACTAAAGACAAAATCAAAATAAACTAAATTTGAAATCAACTTGGAGTAAATATCTCGGTACACAGAGACAAATTTGGTAGTCAATTTTACCATTATTGGGGGTTAGGATGACTTTTGCAGTATAGTGATTTTGAACTGACTATGATCATGGTCAAAACGCCAATTAAAAATAGTTGATTCAACATTTACCATAATATCGGAATAGTCCTTGTTATCATGATCATAGTCAAGAATGCCTTGAACGTGGTGAATTCGTCCATTTTCATGGTTATTGTAACCATTATATGCAATAGTAATCTTGACCATGATTTAATTGTCGGTATAACAGAGAATTTTTCTCAGAGTAGGCTTTGCTCCAATCATATTTGAGTTTATCTTTAGTTTTTTTTCTGAATTCTTTACAGTACATTCAGATATTGAAACATATTAAAAATATATTTTCATGAGCTGATATAGTTTCGTTTGGATTGAAAATTATTTTTCAAACTGTAGAACGAAGGAAAAATCTTGGAATAAATGAAATGTGTCCCACTATACATAACCTCTTAATTAAGTTGGGTTAATACTTATAAAAATCTTAAGCCCTTGCTACATGTATAAAATATATACGGTTAACTATAATAAATAATTTGTTGATACATGATCATTTATGTAAAATAACTCATAATAATAATATTGATTAAATTTGTTTAATTAATTTGTTCGATTTTGTTTATTTATTCTGTATATATTGAATTTTATTTTATATATAATATAAAATCACAAGTTTATTAGTTTCTCGGAAAATTGTAAATCGACCAAATGTTGAATTAGTGGTAGTATTGGTGACGCGAAAGACATAAGTATGAAGTTTAAGTATTTTTCCACTTTGTCGCGAATGAATTGATTGATTATTAGCAAGATGAGGAAATGAAAAAAAACTGAAGTCTAGAATCACTGGTTCTCATGTGACAGTGAAATGAAGTGAAATTTCAACGCTAAAAACCGCGAAAATTGGGTTAAGAGGATTGAAAGTATAAAGTTACGGTCGTTCGGAGTCGATTGGTGATATTTTTCGGTCCGAGTCGCTACATAGTAGCAATGCAAAAAGTGACTACTAGTCTTCCATCTATCCAACATCCAGTGATTTCTCGTGAAGTGCAGAGGATTTCTCGGCTTCCTCAAAGCGAGTATCAGTATCAACACATTCTTCCCATTCCCTACTGACCAGCATTCGGCGCTGGCCGGCGCCGGTATTGCTTTATAATGGTCACCAGTTTTTAAACATTGAAATGTATGTTAGTCCCAAACATCATCTGTTGGTTCTTTGTGTAAATACAGCTGATTCTGGCAATAACGGAATTGCATGCTTGGGCGGTCAATCATGCTCATGCTCATGCAAATTGTAAATCCGAGCAAATATATTTTTTTTTGGGTAAACGATACTTATGGAGTTAATTCAAGAGTTACATTTTTTGTTTAATGTAAACCAAGCAAGCAGAATTGGCAGTTGTTTTAACTAGATTTATTTGATTGGCTACACATTTTGGAGACCTAAGAAATGTCCATAGGAGAAAAGTAAAAAGAAATATAGTTTTTTTATGTAGCATTTATAGATGTATAAATGATCAACATTAAAGGCCGATCCGAAAGTTCGATCACAATTTATATAAAATTTCTCAGTTTATTTCCATAGTTACTACTACTTTTTTGCATATATCTGTAATGAACACGTTACACATTGATTTGACTTCAGTTAGCGTCTCTCAAGTAGCATACCAACTCAGTGCTGTATACTGAAATTCCATCACCTTGGAAGAAGATACTTTTTAGTTCAGGCGGTTGGCACTAGTTCGTAGTCGATCACGTCGCCGTGCCATGCTGTCCGTATATTCTAATCTTTCTATGGTCTATATTTTCACAATTCACACAACCATGACGGGTTCCATCGTAGTGATTGTGTTCATTCCTCCATTTCTAGTACACATCTTGTAACTCTTCGTTGGTATAAACACTAATATGCACCTGTAAAATATGATAGTTATGATTCTCACAACCGATTGAATAATGAATCAATAAAAGCAACTAACCTTGAAAGTTTTAAGATAATGATTAAATCGCAGCAAGAATAACAACGGTAACAACAACGCATAGCATGAAACATAATTTTTGCTGAGAGCAACATAATTCGCTCACCCACTTAACCGGTATTTTGCTTACCGCCACCAAATGGTACATTCGTCGAAGAAAATATATCTTGCCGCATACTCTCAGGTCTCTCTTAACTTGCTCTTAGATTTCCTACAAGAATTGCTAACATCAACCATTTTGAGTAATATAATAAATAAAAACGTAACGTAATATAATAAATAAAATTACTAACAACTGCAAAAGCGCACTGTTTCAATGCACATCACTTTTTCTCCATTCAGCTTGTTTTTGGTCTTATTAGAACTGTCAAAATACACATTTGCCTTCTTCTTTTGCTCCACTTCGCAACTCAACAGCTCACAGTGATCCGCCTACGGTGGATTGATGAGCTGCATGGTGGTTGCATGTGAGCTTTTATCGTGTTGCGTGACATCGCTGTGACATTTCCAGGCAAACTCATCAAAAAGCGACTGGTGAGAAAAACAACAGCACTAATGTTGACATTATTTGACAGCTGAGTTGCTGAGATGTTGTCTACGTGAAAAAGTGGTCCTTGTAATAGGTCTGCACGCTAAGATAAGATTACTGAAAATACGGTTCATTTTACCGAAAATTAGGTTTTGGTAGCAAACCTAAAGTATCGGTATAATTTACCGAAACAAAACGCGTTTCGATGTTTACTTAACGTGAGTAGGTGGATTTCAGATTTTGTCATATATTTGCTAATCTAAATTCTGATTAAAATTTCATTGAGCTGCTAGCAGTTGTAAAAATACTGTACAGAAATAAGTGACATTATTAATGTTTTTCCGGTTGTTCAGCAATACTGTGATTTCGATAATCCATGTTTACCGATATTTCAGTATGTGCCACTTTGTGTGCGATTTTCGGTATTGTTTACCGAATTTTCCGTTTCTTCGTCTTAGTGTGTGGCGAAAGCAGACAAAAGTCGCTGGTAAACAAAGTAAAACTCAGTAGTGTTGCCGTTTATTTGAACGATTATCGAAAAAACCAGCGTGTGTATTTCAGAATGCGGTGCTTTTTGTACGTCGCTCTAGACGGAATTTAGAATTTCATGAACTAATTCTCAAAACATTAACCATGATAGTGCTACCAGGTGTGTTAGAGAAAATGTTGTAAACTGAGATAAAATTTTAGTAGGGTAACGGGATGTAATGTTAGCCTAGCTCCTTGACTCGGCCTATGTACCAAATATGTCATTATTTCGGTGATAATCAACAAAATCATGTTGCATTAGGATGACCGATTTATTATAAAGCTATTGAGACATTAGGTCGTATGAATACTTTACTTTAAACTTTACTAGCTTCGCACAATAGTGTTTGAATTTCGAACACGGCGTTTACTTTGTCAAACAATTGTCAGCTGCTCGTTTGTTTTGGCTTGTATACGCTTTCAATTAATTTTGCTAGCTGTGTTTCCAACTTTCCTACGAAAATGAATCAAGATTGCGACTACGATTGTTTTTTTGATGACACTGCGTTATTACAAGCGCATCAAGAAGAACTTCATCAAAAAGAAATGGAACTGCTGGCGTTAAAAAGGAGAATTGCTGTTTTGAAATCAAATGCTCAAAGATAACATACTTGTCTAAGATGAATGCGCTCAAATCTGTATGTTTACGAATGCTTTTCGATGAATTTTGAAATACTGCGATTATATTACAATCATCCTATAAATTGCAAGTTACGCTTACTCTTTATAACGAGTAGACAACTATTTACTATATTATCAAATAAAGACTAAAACGTTAATTTGTTCACTACATGAATTCATTTGAAATGAAAAGATTACAGTTTAACTAAAAGGCTAGAATACAGGCAGCCATGTGGTTAAAATATTACCCATAAAATAAGAGTTCATTTACGTATGCGGTAAGGTGGGCAAACTAGGTAGGGTAGAACAGTAATAATGCTACGTTGAAGGAACAGGGAAAGGTTCCTACAGGAACATAACGCCACCAAATGTACCACTATTACTGGGACATCTACCTTAGAGCATTTTAAGATTTGTGGGTATGGAAAATCTAAGAGATAAATCAAGTAGCTGCTCCAACCTAAAATGCACAGAGCAGTTTTTATTTTGCCCTTATGAAGAATTCAATTATAAAAAGCAAACCTGGAATCTGGAATCTCCAACGTAACGAAGGAAAAAAATATTTTTGAATGTTTTGCAGAGCTCCACACTCTGGTTTCTCCATAATGTGGGTAGGATTTTTCCATAATTGCGTAGAAACGAAAAAAAATGTTCGGAGAAAATCGAAAATTAACATGAAAATTTATATATCTCCAAAAACGGTTCTTTAGAATTTTTCTTTTTGACGGTAAAAACTTGAAGTTATTACGCAAATTTAAGCGAAGATCATCAGATTTGAACGGCATCTTGAAGAACAAATGTAAATTTCGGAAAAAATCACACACTATGACAGCTTTGCCATTGCGTAAATTATTTTTCATTAATGTCTCAAAAACGAGGATTGTTCAGTTTTATATAATCATGGGTGACAGTTTTCTTACTTCTCGGTTGGCAAAATATCTTTTTCTGGTTTTTATATTTGTGTACATGTTACAGTTATGTACCAGCATATTCGCGTGTGAGAACAAGACGAACAGTAGCTATGCAACCTCTAAAAATTATAATCTGTTTTATTTGAACCGTTCATTTCAATCATCTTCTGATCAAAGAGAGTCGCGTAAAATTTATTACATTTTCGAAACTTAACTCTTGTTCTTGGAGAATCTAAGAAAGAAAAAACTTATACAAGGTCATTTTCAGATATTATTCGAACATGATAAATTTAATCGAAAATATC